>ML782981.1:252627-263541 GCA_009831015.1 Picea engelmannii
TATTTTATTTATGTCGGCTTTAGGCCATTAGTTGTAATTATACCTCCTAGTCTCCTATATATACCAAGGAGACATTTTCATTTTGAATCATCTTGTACGTGAACATTTAAGTGGGGTAAAAGGAGGTTGCCCCCTTGAAGAGGCTTATTATCTAAAATTATCTCTTTTTCAAGGCATTGAGTACTTTTTCTGAGGTTTTTCTATGCTATATTGATATTTGGTTCTTAACATTAAGGGTGATATACTAAAATATGAATAGACTTTAAAAGCATGCTACTGCGGTTTACCTATTCATTTGATTTACCTGCGTGGCTGGGAAGATAGGAGTCTGGCCCAAGATTTTTCTATATTCAATCACACTTTTAAAACCATGCTTGTAACCAAGCTTCAGGTCCTCCTCGGTGGAAGCAATGTCGAACATATTTAATTGCAATGCATAGCACCATTAAAAATACCAATAACAAAAACACATATTTGTTTGCTACTGTTAAATAAATATTAACCACAGTTAATCATTTAAATCTTACTATTCGGGCTTTGAGTTTTCTGTAGCCACCCTGGCCTATTTTATGCTGGCTGTGTTTTTCCACTTTGTCCTTTGTTGCTTTGGATGTGTCTGGTAGCCTACATATGGAATTTTTGAAAAACATTAGATATCAGAATTGTTACTTAAACCATGAAAGAAAAACATAAATGCTCATATTTCACTAATAATATGACACGTGTTGTACCGTGCTTGACCAGCTCGTGGTTGTCATCCTCGTTTTTTAAACAAGTTCTCATTTGCATCCTCTATTAGCGCCTTCCACTCTTTCTCGGGAACCACGGGAGGGCTCTCGTGCTTGAGTTCTATTTGCAATTTATCCCTATACTAGGCCCTGGTGTATTTTAAATTCTCGTCGGCCAACTTTGTAACCACTTTCTTGTTGAAAGTGTTGCCAAACAAGTTTACCATGTGATCTATTAAATCATCTTTCTTTTTGCTATCTTGTCCATTCCACCATGTGCAAATGGCGGGGCCAAACAAATCCAATTCTTTTTCATGTAATTTTCTATAGAAAACATTGTTTCCTACAGTAACATGTTATCCATTAATCAATTAATAATTTCAACAAATGTCCATTTCAATTTCATGAAAAAAATGAATCAATTAATGGGACAATTACCTGCAATCTTCTGAATATTTATTGGAACACATGCGTAATCCACTAGAAAGCTGATATCTAGTGATTCAATGCTTTTAATTCGTTATGCTCCATGCAGAATAGGATCCTGTGCACCTACACTATGTTCCTCTCCGAAGTCATCATGTGGAGTCCCAGGATACAACTCATCATGCTCTGGCATGTCATGCCGGTCAAAATCGCCCCGCTCATAAATGGATTCTAGGGGAACCTCAGGAGGCTCAAAAAGCCTCACTGACACTTTGCTATGTCGACCTTTTTTTTTCATTGGACCCTCACTGCTACCTATAGTAGTTGTAGGATCAACAGGTTCCCCACGCACGGGGTTTAAAAACTCCTACTAACAAAAAACTTTTCTTTATCAGATCATATACAAAATATAAAACTAAAAAATGGATATTGTAAAGATGCCACTTACCCCAAAATTAGTTATTGTAGTTTGTAGCTCTACAATTTTTTCCCTGTCCTCCTCTGTCAGGGGTCTTTTGCTAATCAAACCTAGATACTCCATGTTATCCTTCTTCAAGGCCTTCATTACATTTTTCATTGGGTTTGTCGAATAATATATTTCGTCATCATTAATATCCTCTGTGGGAGCCGAGACAGATGTTGACACAATAAATAAATCAACAAAAGTAATGAAATTCACCTCTAACATTAAAAAAATGAAATATTGCAGTAATATCATAAAAACAATAACAAAATTTCAGAAATTTAGTTGTTGTAGTCATAAGTTGTTAATGTATTTAACATTTACCTGGTGAGGCACTGTGGGTGCCTTTCCATGGTCACCCTAGAGAGATGTGTCGGGTGAAACTCGGACATGGTCACCCTAGACAGAAGTTGACACAATAAATCAATCAACAAAAGTGATGAAATTCACCTATAACATTTAAAAAATGAAATATTGGAGTAATATAAAAAAAAAATAATGAAATTTCATAAATTTAGTTGCTATAGTCATAAGTTGTTATTGTATTTAACATTTACCTGTTGAAGCACAGTGGGTGCCTTTCCACGGTCACCCTGGAGAGATGTAGTGGGTGATTTTCTACCACGGTCACCCTGGAAAGATGTTGGCACAATAAATCAATCAATAAAAGTTATGAAATTCACCTGTAACATTAAGAAAATGAAATATTGCAGTAATAACAGAAAAAAAAATAATGATATAAGTTTTTAGTAATAACAGAAAAAATAAATAATGTAGTAATAATTTTTTAGTGTATTTAACATTTACCTGTTGAGGCGAAGTGGGTGTCTTTCCATGGTCACTCTCTCCATCTATTCGATTTAAGTTGTAATCAATCAATAACTCTTCACCTGGAACTATTGTTTTTGTTGCACATACAAATATATGATTTCCTTCACGTGCCTCAAATATGCAATTCGGTTTCTTAGTTGTTGTCAATGGTCGTGTACTATTTATAAAGCCCACAATGTTTCCAGTAGCTTTTGGCCTTCCATCAATATACATAGTTTCCCCTTTATTTTGATTGTTATCTAGTAGTTGTATATAATTTGCGGCAACTACGTATCTCCGCATACTTTGCGTATATCAGACCAACATCAACCAGTGATTATATTTGTATAATGGTCCGACATACTCCATCAATTTAGTTACAGTGCCATAGCTGACCTTTATGCCATCCATGGAAAATAACCCTAATCCATGTAAGGACGAAGGAGCAATGAAATTCATCTTCCCACCGATGAAGAAATTTGTGTCCACTTCAAGTAGCTCCTTAGGTGCCCATCGTTGCACTAGATGTTTATACCTCAAGGGAAATTCAATGTCACCTATGCTCTGAACATCATAATTACACGACCCTTTGTTAGCAATAAAAAATTGCATGCGGGTACAAAATCTTTTCCTTAGCTTTTCCAACCTAGTTGATCTAGAACCGGTAGATCTAGTACAACATGTCTCACTTTCAACCTCTCTTACTATATGTTGATCATCACTCGAGGAAGATAGATCCGACAGATACCTATTTGGTGGTACCTACACTCGTTAAAACAAGAAGATAAGTTATCGTGCCAATATATGTTTTTGGTACCAACACAGTTGCATATAGTTGCATAAAGTTGAAATTTTCACACATATCCATCATATAGTTGCATAAAGTTGAAATTTCCACACATATCCGTCATATAGTTGCTTAAAGTTGAAATTGCCGCACCTAGTTGCATATAGTTTCAATATAGTTGCCTAAGTTGCATATAGTTGCATAAGTTGCAATATAGTTGCATAAGTTGCAATAAAGTTGTGTAAAGTTGCATAAGTTCCATAAAGTTGCTTAAGTTGCATAAGTTGCATGTTGCATAGTTGCATACAAAATTGTTGCAATATAGTTGCATATAGTTGCATTATAGTTGCATAAGTTGCATATAGTTGCATAAGTTGCAAATAGTTGCAAATAGTTGCATAAGTTGCAATATAAAATCTTTAGCCTCTGTGTGGGATCTTTGGTGCCATTAATAGTTTTTTCATAATAAGAACGGTTCTCAGGGATTGTACCATGTCTAGGGGAAGAAATTCAAGGCCCATGAACTAGGCCTCAAATAACCATGTAGACATTATTTAAGAGATATTTGGCCTCAAGGTCTATGAACTAACCATTGAATGATCATGTAGATAATGTTTAAGGGATATTTGGCCTCGAGGTGGGATTTTTCTACATGATCAAACTCTCAACATATAAACATATAATTTCACCACGTATACAATATGAGCCTATATTTCCTCTTGGTTGAATGTTAGTAGTATGCCCCTATAGAATGAAAATGATTCATATTTCTCTAAAGAAAATTTGGATTGGCATACATCAAGGAGTGTTATTGATGTGCACAGTTTCCATGATATTACCAATTTTTACAATAAGTTCATCAAAGGATTCAACAACATGTGTGCACCAATAGCTGAGTGTATGATATAAGCTCAAATATTTAGTTGGTGTGCATGAGTGTAGAATATTTTTAGATGTTAAAGAAGCAGATAATCGAGGCACTATTATTGGTGTTATAAGATTTCAATAAAGTGTTCCAAGGTGATTTTGGTGCAAATTGGGATGTTATGAGTATCTTGTTTAGTTAAAATTGGAGGCTAGTGATATATTTAAATGAGAAGTAGAATGAGGCATGGAATAATTGATCAACATATGACAAGGATTTACATGTGACAGTATAAGCACTTAAGCACTGGAGACATTATTTGTTTCCAAATGAGTTTATTTTTTACATATATTATTATCCACTAAAATTATTTAGAATTAGAGGAAGTTGAACTTGAAGTGGATTGATATGTTGCATGGATACACATGTGTGTTGAATCACATGCCCACGAATGAGAATAGAGTTTTTGATGTGTTGAGTGGGAGGGAGATGATGTTCACAATAATGTAGAATGAGAGTTGTATTTGTGCAAATAAAAGAGGCGTACATAGGATAAGGATTTTGTGTAGATAAGGGAGTGAGGAAAAAATCCAGTGTTGCAGGGAATTAATGCAAAGTTGGAATTATTTTAACAAAATGGTTATTTGTTTAAAGGAAAGTATCCATGCATACTTGAAGGATTGGTGTGTAATAATTTGATTAGGTTGTTGAATAATGAATTTTTATCAAGACACTTTGGGCTAGATAAGACAATATCCTATGTAAGAAAGTTTATGGAGTTATGGAGAAATCGTCAAGTGGCAAAGGGTACAAGTCAAAATATTGGATTTCACATGCCATTGAGAATACCAAATATGCCTTAGGATGATTTATCCATGGATTTTGTACTAGGCTTGCCTAGTAGGAAACAATGAGGGTTTGATAACTTTGTTTGTTATGGTTGACAAGGTTTTGGATATGACATGTTTCATTCCTTAAAAGAAGACCAATGGTGCTACTTATTGCATAGAGTTGTGATATTCAAGGAGTTGGTTTGTTTGCATGTATTGTCAAGGGCCATAACATCATACCATAATATGATGTTCCTTATTAATTTTTGGAGGAGTTTATGGAAGAAGCTAAGGATGAAGTTGGAGTATAGTTCAACATATCATTTGTAGACATATGGCTAGTATAAATTTGTGAACCAACCTTTTGGGGAATTTTTTGAGGTGTTTTGCAAAACATAAGTTGAAATGGTGGATTTAGTTTTGGCATAGGAATTTTTTTCATACAATAGTTCCATGGACATGGACATAATATGAAATTTGTTGTGGACTTGGTTGATTTATGGGTGGACATGAGAAGAATTGATGATTCTAAAGAATTCACAAAAAAATGAAGTGTATGCAAAGGTATAAAATAGTTTGAATGTTAAAAGTGAAAAGTACAAGGAGAACATAGATGTACACAAAAGATTTAAACCTTTTTAAGTTGGAAAAGAAGTTATGGTCCATCAAAGGAAAGGGAACTACCCTTAGGGTGCATATAGTAAGATGAATGTGCAAAATTTTGATAGAGGAAGTTTTAAAATAATGCATATTAGGTCGAGTTTCCAAAAACACTCAACATATAATCAATATTCATGTGTCAAATTTGTATTCATATGAAGAAACAAAGTATGAGGAGGAAACCAAAGATTAATTTAAGGTAAATCGATGTATCCAAATACTAAAGAAGAATACATACCAAACATATTTGGCAAAGTGGGAGGAAGAGTTATAAAGGAGAGTACATGGATTTTTTAAGATGAGTATCATACATTTGGTAAGGGGAACATGAAGGTTAATGAGGCACAATGCACAAGAATTGCATAATAATATGAAATATTTTACTTGCAAGGGGCTTTTGATGCAAGAGCATCAGCCACAATATCTAAAATGAGTTTGTAGTCGAGTGAAAAGAAAAGCGATACATGGATGTGTGTAGAAGTATGGGTAGATGAGAGAAGTGCACATAGATGAAAACAAAAGGAACAAAGATCCTTGGGAGTAATTTATGAAGTATTCCAAATATGAGACAACACAAATAGGAGAAGTAGAAGTGTAGAATAATGTGGAGGACAATGCACAAAGTAGAAAGTAGGGTCTAATGTAGCTTCAAAAGATGTGACATGCAAATAAGAACAAAGAGTGTGGTGTGATGTGTAAATTAAAGAGAGTGACATGCAAGGATATCAAAATAAGGATTATCAAAGATTCTAGAAGGAATTTGTTACCACATAATAATTGTATGTTGGTAATGGATCATGATATAAATAATATTCCCAAGAATAAGATTAAATTGGATACTAATAAGTATTCTAGTAGGAAGTAATTTTCCAAACACATCGTTGTTGTAGAGAAAGTAGTGGTTCTAGAGGATTTGAGAAAGAAAGTAATAACTGGAGCAATAGTAAGAGAGCTTGAAGGAAGAGGAATAAGACTGGTTTTGAGAAGAAGGAAAAGGGTGGTCTTGCAAAGTTGAATTCCATGGATTATGGTAGGATATTAGAACTAGTAGAGGCACACCATAATCCATTCTATTGTATGTAGATTCATTATAAGATGGAGCAATAACAATCTAAGGCATAACTAGTTCAATTTGTCATATGATTTTTCAAGGTCCAACTTCATGACAACAATAGGTGGTTTCAGGGTTTTATTTGTGTGTAGTCCTTCTTGGGTTGATCCCACAATATCATGGATTTGTCTGTTGTATAAAAAACCAAAATGTTCTTCATACTAATCTAATACCAAGGCTCCTTTTAAGGAGTTTAATACCAAGGCTTTTGGCTCCTTTGAAGGAGTTTAATACTAATTTTATTCCATCCTTTTCCACTTGTGCTTCTATACCTACCTTCATTTCCTTGTCAATAAGCCTGGAAAATAACCTAAGGATTTCCATATTTCACCAATATTTCCATCTCTAGATATTTAAACAAAATTTTGAAATGTTTCTTTCCAACCTCTACTATTTCCTTGAAAGATTTGATTCTAGAACCATCTATCTTACTAATCTCCCAAATAGTATTCACAATTCTCCCATGATTCACATACTTATGAAAAAACTCAGTATTTATGTCACCTTCATAAAGCTAGATAGCTCTACTTTTGAGCCTCCACTATGTCTTCTCCTTGTCAGGGAAAGCCTTATTCTTTCCTTGAAGATCCTTGAGAGAAATAAATTCTTCCTTAAAAAATACCCCATCCTCATTATTATCAAAAAGTCATTTGATGCCTTCTTCCACTTCTTTGAGCTCTTTCTTATTTTTTTAATCATATATTTGAGACCACTCAGCTACTAACCCTTTTACCCTTTTCAAATTATTCATGAATTGTTCTGAATCATCTTTGTGTTTTTCAAATTGATTCCATTCCCTAATGAATATCCCTCTAAATTCCTCTTCAGATAGCAATGAATTATTAAACTTAAAAGGGGAACTAGTTTTCCTGCCTTCATATTCCAATTACTTTTCCCCATACTTTTATTTAGATTTAAGTTTATATCCCCTCCAATTATGATGTTTTCCCCATTAAAAAACCCCAAATCCCTAATCCATTCCTAAAAAGGATTTTTATCACTATAATAAAGGTTGTACAAGTTAATAATTTTATACACATTCCCTAATTCTATAGACCCGACTTCAATCTCAATACCTGCATTTAAGACATTGGAAGACATTGCATTCAAGGGGAAATAAGTCAAGAGATAGGAGAAAGAATTCAAACCATTTCCTTCGGTCGTGTGCCTTCCTCCGGTGCAAAACCGTGTGCCCTCCTCCTCTGCAAATCCCTGTGCCCTCCTCTCCAAATGACCATGCCCTAGCCTCTGCAAATCATGTGCTCTCCTCTATTGAACAGGATAAGTCAACTAAGAGGGGGGGGGGTGAATCAGTTGTATAACATTTCTTTCATTTTATAAGAAGATTACTTATTAATCAATAAATCATGCCTTTAACATTTGACTTGTAGTAATACATTTAACCAATAAATATACAATCACATAAATGAAACAGTGACACAGTGATTTTTCATGAGGAAACCCAAAAGGGAAAAACCACTTCTTCTTATTAATGAAAGGAAAGCTCCAAATCCTCTTTACATTCTTATTTTATCTGAGCTACAACCCAGATGAGGCTGCTACCTCTGTTTCTTCAGCACCTATTGAATGGAAGCTACAACTCCCAAATGTACAAGCACCAACTTGTACAAGAGACTTTTATAGTCTCCCCTTGCTCCTCCCTACCACCCTGGAATCCTTCTCTGTCACTAAGAACCTACAAACAAACTCTTTATATTATCTGGAAAAAGATTCATCATTCAAGTCCTCTCTGTTTATATAATCATATCAAAATACATTCTTCTCCCCTTGATCTCTGCTATATCTTCATCATTTCTTCTCAATGTCCCTGTATGATTTTATTTCGGTTTTATATTCACTTACAGAAATGAATTTTACCTTAGAGCTATGGCTGTACCATTAATTCCATATGCACCAACATTCATCTCACCCAATTTCACTTATTTCTACCCTGTACTTTCAGAGCATACACTCGAATCCTTAGGCTTCGAAGATTCAGTTACAATAACTGAATAACTACCTTATAGTGATTATTATTGGCCAAGGCATCAAGATGAACAATATCCACATGATCAGTTTAAACATTTAACCAACATCGTTCGATGAACATACATCTGTTTTAATTTTTCAGCACAGAATAACCCTTGAGCGCTTTGGAAAACCACTTGTGCTAACCCATATGTCCATTGGTCATGACCACAAGTTAATCGAAATGAATTTCACATTTCGCATTTTGGCAATTCAACAATCTTTTGTCGAAGAGTCTTGACACTTCAAGTTATGAATCCCCGAAATAGAGCTTAGCTTCGTGCTAGCTCCTCCCTCTCACATGAACATCGGTGGTAACCATTGCCTACACCAAAAAGGTATTTCGGCATTTCGTCATTTCTTGTGATGAAGTGTTTCAATACTCCAAGTCATGAACCCCGAAATTTTCAGCATTTTGCATTTCGGTGTTTTGGCATTTTGCATTTCGGTGTTTCAGCATTTCTGTGATGAAGTGTTTCGACACTCCAAGTCAGGAACCCCAAAATGATTTGATGGCTTCACATTTGATCTGGTGGACATAGATCGAATGGTTCTTGTTAACTTCTCGAGGACAGATCAACGGTCATATACAACTCTTATATTACTCCTCCAATGCTTAATCCAATGGATATGACTTAATCATTCATCGAGATGGATGGTTGTCGTGGTTTCGATATTTTGGCATTTTGGACTTTGTGATGTTGAAGTTTTTTCTTACCATGCAAAAATCCCGAAATAGAAACTCCCGGAATCTCGAAATAGAAACTCTCGGAGTGACGATCTTTGAAATTCAAGCTGTGCCTATGAAAACAGATCCACGGTGCCTATTCAAACTGACCAACAAAATCCCCCTTTGGAATTTTAAAGTTTGACATTAATGACAAAAACAAGTCCTGTGCAAACTGTGCAAGCTGCAATTCGTACCAACAAACTCCCCCTTTGGCATTGATTGAAAATAACTTTAAATCTCTTCTCCCCCTTTTGACATCTATGGAAAATGAATCAACCATACTCCCCCTGAGAAAAAGAAAACCAATTGCAAAGATGTATCATTTCAGTAGCAACTCCCCCTAGCAATAATAGTCAATAAACCTGTGCAGTCTATTTTTATGATGAAGCCCTTGCAATCTTTGAGAATGAAATGAAATTATAGAGGGTAAACCCCCAACTAATCCTTGAGACTTTGAAATTGCATTTTAGGTAAAGATTTAGTAAAAACATCTGCAATCTGATCCTTTGTGCCAACATATTCCACTTTAATAACTTTAGACATAACCTGCTCTCTTAGAAAATAAAATTTAATGGGAATGTGATTTGTTTTTGAATGCATAACATAATTTTTAGAAATACCAATTGCAGTGGTATTATCACAGAAGATAGGTATAGGTTCATCATAATGAATATGTATATCTTCTAGCATCTATTTCATCCATAGAGCCTGAGTGCAACAAGTTGCAGCTACAATGTATTCTGCTTCAGCAGTAGACATAGACACTATTGATTGTTTTTTACTTGACCAACTTACAAGACATCCTCCAAGAAAAAATGATGCTCCACTAGTACTCTTCCTGTCATCAACACAACCTGCCCAATCAACATCAGTGAAAGCATATAAATCAAGCTGATTACCTGTAGGATACCATAAACCATACTCTGTTGTCCCCTTAAGATATCTGAAAATTATTTTGACTGCAAGTAGATGACAAGTTTTTGGTGAATCCTGAAACCTACCAACTTGACAAACTGCATGCATAATATCAAGTCTCGTAGCTATAGCATAAAGAAGACTACCAATCATAGATCTGTATACTGTCTGATCAACATCTTTAGTATCATCAAACTTACTTAATTTACAACCAGTAACCATGGGAGTTCCAACTGGTTTAGAATATTCCATCTGAAATTTCTTAAGCATTTCATTGATATACTTGGTTTGAGAAATGGAAATACCTTTATCAGATTGAGTAATTTGCAAGCCTAAGAAAAAAATCATTTCTCCTAGCATGGACATCTCAAACTCTTTCTGCATACTTTTAGAAAACTGTTTACTGAGCCTATTATCTTCACTACCAAAAATGATATCATCTACATATATCTCAACAATGATCAGGCTATCATTTTCTTCTTTAATATATAGATTACTATTAGTGTTACCTTTCCTGAATCCTTGCTGCCTCAAGTAATTGTCAAGTCTGGAATACCAAGC
>ML782981.1:299453-319260 GCA_009831015.1 Picea engelmannii
CATCGATGAGAGGCTCAATATATATGTTCATATCTTTAACCTGGTACCTACCTGATTGGTTCAACCTACTGCATGATTAATTATACTTATCTAGATGTCGTGATATATAAAAGAAATAATTACCATGCACGAAACAAAGAAATAAAATATTTTGTTATGCTTTAAAGAAAATAAAATATAATTAAATGCCTGGAACAATCATTTCCAAAATTGTGTGCTCTCTCTTGGTCGACATCCAAGGAGGAAGATTATTATTTATAACAAAAACACGCCACACTGAGTATGTAGAACGAAGCTCTCCAAATGGATTGACACCATCAGCTACCAACATAAGTCTAACATTACGAGGTTCTTCTTTAAAAATTGGCCACTTTTCTTGGATGTAGTTCAATGCAGAACCATCTGCAGGCATTCGAAGAACATCGTCTTGACTTCTGTTCTTTGCATGGAAATCCATAAACTATGCTATACTTTGGTACCTGAACAACCGCTGGAAACGTGGAATTATCAAAATATAACAAAGAACTTTGCGAGACACCTTCTTTGACACTTTATCAGTTCGATATATACTTATTTGACATTGTGGACATTCATTTTCTAATGCATATTGTCCATAATATATGATATGATCATTAGGACATGCATCAATAGCCTGATAGCCCATTCCAATTTCTTTCATAATCACAAATATTTCTCGATATGTGCGTGGCAAAATATTTGACGTCGGTAATAGAACATCACCTAACAATATACAAAATTCTAAACAAGAAGTCAATGTAAACAATAATCATCATCAATATATCATCCAATATACTAATTTACAAATTAGAAAACAATAGCAATATAGGAAAAAATTGAACCTTTTAAGTATTTGTGAACATGCAGGCATAAATAATTAACAAATTAAATACCTTAGTATCTATGTGAGACATGTGTTTGATAAACCATTCAAAACCTTCAGTTTCACCAACAACAATATAGCAGATAAAATATTTGTTGTTGAGCCTTCATAAAGAGGTCGACATGGCTTCTTGAGTAGAGGATCAACATCATGACTATGATCCTGATTGTCCTCATCCATTGGAGAAAATGTGTCTTGGATCAATCTATGTATCTCATATTCCTGATTTGAATCACTAACGTTATCTCCATCCATATCATCATTAATAACTTGATCATCAGTTTCAATATTCTGATCTCGAAGTTCATCTCCATGTAAAGTAGTATTTATTCTAGTACTTGGAAAATAACTCTCTGGAGGTCGACACTTTGGGGGCATCGTCTATATATTTAAAAAAAACATAGAAAAGTTAGTGTGTGTAAAAAATATAAAAATCCCGATAAGAAATATTACCAAAATTCATGGCATACTGATTATTACAGAGAATACATTAAATATTGAATCCTCTTACCAAGGGATGATATTCATAACCCCCTTCAGCATGCCCCTTCTCCCTACAATGTTTTTGGGATGTTGTTATTAAAAGTATTCTATTTTTCAAGCCTCTTCAATCATAGCAAGGGAAATAACATTTTCCATCGCCCCTCACCTCTAATGCCTCTCTTAACCGAGAAAGCTTCCTGTCATTTTCGTTCATTGTGACAAATCCTTGTCTTGACAAGTAATTGTCTTACCTACACCATACCAAACATTAAGTTGTCAATTTTTTATATTTTGGTTACTCCTTTCGATTATGATATGTTTATTTATAGTGACCTACATCTTTATAATAAGTTCAACATCTTTATAATAAGGTGATCATATGTGTAGAGGATCAACAACATGATGACATAGATAACATCTTTATAATAAGCTCATATGTGTACAAATGTTTTCTTTATATAATAATGACATATATACCTAACATAAGTTTAGGGTTAGTGTTTATGTATCTTATTAGTCCCTGCTAAAGCAGGGAATATAGCAATCAATTACTATCATTTCACCGATCAAGGTTGAGTTTCAAGAGCAATTCCATATCTTTATCAATGAAAAGAGAGAGAGATTATAGCTACAATTGAAGGGAAAATGGTATGTGGATTCCATAAACCTAGAATATTATGGAATCCACATACCCTTTTCCATAGAAAATACTAACTAGATCCAAAAACCAAAGACATAAAATATGGTACTACACATATTATAATATATTATCAAGGAAAAAACAAGCTAAATGCAATTTGGACATTTGAAAAAAAAATTACAAGTTAAATGAGTACATCAATAAAAAATAAAATACTAACCTTGCAAGTTCAAAATCCGAGCTATGTAGATCGAGAATTGTATTTTTTCAACCAGTGGGTGACGGAAAAAATAAACAACTCAAATAAAATCCAAGAACATTGTTGCAACTATAGCAATTGTGTCGCAAAGTCTCTTAAAGTCACGTATATATAGATAAAATAGTCAACTAGTCGTTAACACCGACCAATGAGATAGGAAAAAATTTCGTCGCTATTGCCACGAAAGTTCGTCCCTATAGCGACGAAAACCCCGACTAGGTTAAATTAAGATTTTCGTCGACATTGCGACGAACTTTCATGGAAATATCCACGAAAATCCCACCCTGTTTAAAAAAATGATTAAACTAGTGGAAGCATGGAAACTTTTCGTTGAATAATCCACCTGTATGTAGTAGTGAAAGTCTATAAGTCGGCCATTGAAATGTAGAGGAGGTTGTAACAAAGACCCAAAAGGGGAGGCTTGCAGGTTTGACCCCGAGACCTCCCCCACATATAACGCCTTCACAATAGCAACGACAAGCAACTCGCCCAACGGTTCCGTTGGTAAATCCATCTTTCCAGTTGCTATTTAAGCAAGGTTTCCACCCAACCAGAGGGGAGTGCGGACCGTATGACTATGGGCATGATTTTCGAGGCAAGGACTTTCATTATAGCAGGTTGCAGAGGGCATGGAAACCAAGACAGAATTGTTCTTGGGCCTGAGAGTTATAGAGTTAGATCGAGGCGTGGAGATAGTCATTTTTGGGTAATTCAACACCATGAATTCATTGGTTCTTTATGTTTCCTGATCTAAGAATTATTTCTGTAGATTGATTTCAAAATGAGGTATACTTATGTATTTTTCCAAATTCTTTTATTGAGTTAACGAAAGAGCCTTCCCATTTGAGAACAAGACCCGGAGATGTAGTCCACCGGGGACGGACTCCATTATCAAGTTTTTGTGTTCAGATATGATTCTTTTGTCTCTTCATTTTTTAGTTTTCCCTTCTTTAATGGTTCACTTTAATTTATGCTCATTTAATGCAACTATTTATAAGTCACGATGAAAATATCTCGGATCAAGATGTTATTCTAGCATCAGGGAGTTCATCATACCATTTCCTAGTATTTCCATGAAGAGTGGCAGAGAAAAGTTTCATTGCCAAATCTTTAGCATCATCACTGATAGGGTGGAGTTGAAAGAAAGCCCAAAAATTACCCATGTGATCTTCTTCCCTAACCCTATCATTACCAGTGAATCTAGGGAGCCAATTTTCATATCTCGGGGGAATTTGTCAAGGGTAACCCAAAATTTCACTCATATCCAAGGGTTTAAAATTACCTGGGTCCCACTGAGAAGCCATGGTTGACTTTATCATTAATGGAGTCACCGGATAATCATTCTAGGGGTTATCAAATAGAAAAGAGGGAATCACCCTCAGTGGAGTTTCCAACTAAGCTTTGAAAAGTGAAAGGCTTTGAGAAAACATATTACCGAAAATTTGTCGTTCAAGGAAAATTGTAACACACCCACAACTGGACAAATTTTTTTTTTCTTTTCTTTAAGGACATATTCTCCATTCATGGTTTCTAATTTGGAAATTTGGGAAACCAGTCCGACCTCCCGGTCAAGGATATCTGATTCTAAGTCCAAACGACTCTCTGAGACCCTGATGGTCTTGCTCTGTAATTAAACGCAGACCCTTTCGACTTTCGGGTGCAGGTCTAATGGTACCCGCAACCTTCCCTTCGCGCTTGGGGAATATATGATTTTGGGTGCTAACCCCTTTTCTAATAAGCCCCTCCTTGAGGTGACCTTGGGTGATAACCTCACTCAAACACACAATTGCGGGCATGGCCAAAGGCAGTTTGAAACCAAACTACCTTTCGGCCCGTAATTCTTCTCGAGCCTCCACATGTCCTTTATTCAAAACCGTGGTTTGGATTGCGGCCCGCCCTCAACTTTTTAAAGTTCGTGCATCTTCGGTCCCCAAAATTCTATGGGACAATCGATCTCACGATATTGATAGTGCCTCTAAACTGACGAATCAGATCTATCCCTTTCAAAGTTGTGGATCAGATCTGACCTCTTTCAAATCAACGACTGTGATTTGTTTTCGAATTTTGGACTTCATAATTCTCAAGTATCAAACTTTCCTTTCTTTCGTACGTCAATCTTCTGTAGTCAACAATTTGTTGAAACCTTTCCTTCTCAATCAACGGCTCTGCCTCTGCTTTGGGGGTATGACCTTTCAACTATATCAACAGTCTTGCGGCCCTTTTCTCGATCAACGGTCAAGATTTCCTTCGGGTCTCCGAACTTCTGAGATCTCAAATCTCAAACTTCACTTCCCCTCGAACTTCTGAGATTCCTGCTGTGTGTCCACTTGAATCGTATGGTTGAGGATTGCTTCAAGTCTTTACCTGAAATCTATAGATTTATGCCACTTTCCCTCATTGATCTGATGGCTATGAATTACTTCAGGACTTTACCCAGAATCCACCGATCTACTCCACGTCTCTTCTAGATCAGACGGTCCAGATTCACCTCGGATGATTCGACGCTTGAGATTTACTTCAAACGATTTGACGGTTGAGATCTACTTCGGATGATCGAATGGTTGATATTTACGTCGACTCTCCAGCTCTCCGGAATTTGGGAGTCTCAAATCTCAACTGAAAACTCTCAAAAATATTTCTCCAGAATCCACGATCAACCGCCACACGTCCCTCTGGATTTGGCGGTCCAGATTCACTTCGGGTCTTCGGGGTTTGGGAATCTCAATTCTCAACTGGAAACCTGGTGGGATTCACCCAGAGATTGTGGTCTATTAACGCATGTCCTCTCTAAATAAACAACCCTTGTCTTCTTTGGGACTTTGTTTTTCGTAGATCTCAGATCTCAGTTTTCCTCACTCTCCATTTCTCCCAGAACAATTTTATCCAGAGTCTGTGATCTGATGGCATGTGTCCTCCCATAGATCGATGGTTCCCAACTGTTCAGGATTCGATGATTTCAAAATATTCTCCTTCATGTTCTCCTAGAGTGCTTCCACTCGGAGTTCACGATCTGTCACCATGCACCCTTCTGGATCTACGATCAAGATTCTCTTCGACCTTTCGGCTCTTTGGACTTCAGGGCTTCAGGAGTTTGTCTCAATCCTCACTTGGAAACCTCTAAAGTAGCTTTCCCTAAAGTCTTCAATCTAT
The DNA here is from genome assembly GCA_009831015.1 of Picea engelmannii. Taxonomy (NCBI): domain Eukaryota; kingdom Viridiplantae; phylum Streptophyta; class Pinopsida; order Pinales; family Pinaceae; genus Picea; species Picea engelmannii. The sequence goes on from ML782981.1 coordinate 304,887, forward strand.
CGACATGTATCTCTTGTCATCCAACGGACATGATCTACTTCGACTCTTTGGATTTCGGGAGTTTCAAGCTTCTACGCACTCGTTTCCTTATGAAGTGCATTCATCAAGAGAATCTAATATATCTACACGTACCCCTCCTAGTGATAAATGGCTAGGACCTACTTCGAGTATTTAGCCGGATTCCATAAACTTACGCCACCTGTCCTCTGGATCCAATGACTGACGTTTACTTCTCTCTCTGAATTTTGAGAGTCTCAAATCTCAACTGAAACCTCTCGAAGTGATTATCTGAAGCTTACAATATGCTGACACATGTATCCTCGCGAGGAATGGTTAGGATCACCTTCTCCTAAAAATGAACGGTCCCAAACTACTTCGTTACTACGAGACTTTGGTAAGTCCACTCTCCTGCGTGTGCAAAGCACTAAGTCTTGGGCATCTTGCTTCGATCAGGCGGCTATTGGTCCTATGCACTGTGATCCAATGACCACTGCCGCTTCTCCTCCCAAGCTTCTGATCTCTTATGACTCAGAATATTTGCTAAGGGTTCAAAGGCCTCGACCATTTCCCCTCCTACGGGTCCATCTCTTAGACTTCATCTGCACGCCTGAAAGTGTTATCTCATCTTAGCTTCATCTCTTTGAGGATTTCGATTTCCCACACACTCCCTGTGTTTCAGGGATCTCGTCAAACTTATATCAAAGGTCAACGATAATCAACGGTTCAAAATAATTGTGGAGCCAAAACATGCATGCTATTTATCAAAGAGCTCAACCTCCACAATCTGGAAGGTGTTCACCCAACCTGGTCTAACCAGAGTCATTGATCTTCTAGCCTGATGAGTTCAACGACGTTAGTGAATTGCAAGCCACGAACTAGCGCATCTTCTACTTTCACCTTCACGCTCCACAATGATTCCCCACCCTCGATCTCCATTCATAGATCGACACTTCACAGTGATTGCGGGGTCCCACCTCTCCAATCTTTTAAGTGCTCGCTCGACTCTATTCTAATCCTAGTTGTTGATCTTCCATCCCCAATGATATCAATGACGTGGGTTGATTGTGGGCTGTGAACTAGCAGGTCTGCTAAATTCACCTTCGCACTCTAAAATGATTCCCAACTGTCGATTAAATTGAGCGACTGGTGTTTGATTCGGTAAATCCAATGAGTATATGAGTCAATCTGATGACCGGGATGGCTTCTCCTTCCATTAAACGACTCGCATCCATCTCCACTGTCAGATTCTTAATTCATGGGTAGTTCTGGTGACTTGACTATCGTCTACCTCCTAGATCTAATGGTCAGGATGGTTCCTGGGCATCCTTAGATCTAAGGCTCATAGTTAACTTCGGGACTTAGGAACTTTAGGGATTTTACCTCCCTTATGATGAAATTTCTCAGTTCTCTGAACTTATGAATTCTGAATGACTCCAAGGGTTAACTCCCACGCTCTTTCCCATATCCAATGGTCACAACAAACCGTGTCTTCTTCTCAACAGATTTAGTATGTTCGTCTTCCAAATAAGGGAACCTTCCCTTTCAATACTTCAACCTCTCTACTCTTCTTGAGCTTTGTTAGATCTGAAAGGCTTAAGATCTTTGCGCTCTTTCTCTTGAACTTAACACTTGGAAGAATCCTTTTATGCACCCCTTATGCTCATTCCTCAACTCTAGAACTTAAGTGGTTCTCGGTCTCTACCTGCCTCGTAGAGAGCCTATGCATACATGCACTATATCTCCTGATCTTTAATAGACTCCCTCTTCCAAGGGACTCAGAATGACTAGGAGTGTCGACATGCATACATGAAAATGTTCCCAAGGTTGACGAACTCACAATTCGTGGATCTAGCTTAAGCCACCATAGGGCGCAATAATTTACGAATACAAAACATGTCTAATCCATACTTTCTTAAATACACAATTTAAACAAGGATAAAGAGATACATTATAACCATTAAGAAAACAAACACATCCCTGGGTCATTCACATTATATCCCATTTCATTACATAATTACAACTTAATTTCACAGGGTATGAGAATACTTATCTATTAAAAGTTGCATCCAACCAACTGACTGTGGGTGTGCGCCTTTCCACCCAATCATAGGCTCAGAGGCATTCATTCCTAGCAGTCTGGCCACCCCCGTGCCAATCCATGATATCACTAGGGAATTTATGCCATATCTCAAAGAAAATCTCTTTGTCAAAACGACCCTGTGAGGTTTATCAGATGCTTCCTCAGAATCAAGATCGTGTTCAGGTCCTTCAGGACATGTTCTTGGCACTTCTTTTGGGTTCTCACATCTCCCTTAAAATCTTATGCTCTCGTCCCATGTCTCCTCTCTTGGTTTCCCTCCTCTGGAAGGTTTCTGACTTGTCCTGTTCCTTCTGTCAGAAGGAAGCTCGGATCTGCAGGTCTCTGTGGTACTTAGAGATGACATCCTGCAGCTAGACCATGCTTCCATTCATGGGGGTGGTTGATTATTCAACCACTGGTCCTTTCTTTATTATCTAATTTATTTCCTCTAGAGATACCATGGCTCGTACTTCAAGGCTTCACCCCCAACATTCAGTTATGAGAAGTTTAACAATAATACATTTACATTGTATGCATGCCTTAGCATGGTAATCCTATTTTATGATCAAGGTTTCATCTTCCTTGTGGTCACTCACCCTCCATGCCTAGGCTCAGGCACTCCCTTCTCTGCTATACACTCCCTCGGGTGATCCATCTTGCCTTGCCAAGTTTTTCTTCCACGGGAAGAACTACCCATCGTGTGCATGGTCCCAATAGTTTACAATAAATATCATGGTCTCCTCTTCCTTGCGGTCACTCACCCTCCAGGCCCAGGCTCATGGATCCCCTTCTCTGCTATATAGTCCCTCGGGTGATCCATCTTTCCTTGCCAAGGTTTTTTCGCATACAAATAATTCCAGAGACTCTATCGAGTCTTACAGTTGAGGAATCCCTTAGACTTTCTCTAGAGAGGTGTCCCTCCATCTTGGTTTACCTCAACACAACATATTCTAGGCGATCATGGCTTACCATGGGGTTCTCATCGCTGAACAGTAGCCATTTTTCATGCTTTTACAACTTGACATCCTTCTGGCTCAGCTAAAGTTAGGGATGAAGGTTAATCTCCTTCTCTTGGCACCGTAATATATAGGGATGAAGGTTACTCTCCTTCTCCAGGAACCATAATAGATAGGGACGAAGGTTACTCTCCTTCTCTCAGCATCGTAATATATAGGGGTGAAGGTTACTCTTCTTCTCTCGACACCGTAATAGATAGGGATGAATATTACTCTCTTTATCCCAGTACCATAATAGATAGGGATGAAGGTTACTCTCCTTCTCTCGGTACCGTGATACATAGGGACGAAGGTTACTCTCCTTCTCCCGGTACCATAATAGATAGGGATGAAGGTTACTCTCCTTCTCCCGACAATTCATTCTTTACACAGCCAAACAAATTGTTAGTCTCTATTTCATGCGATCAAATTATACTCTTTCCCATTGTTCTCCCTCGAACCCGAGAGCTCAATTTCTCATCTATGCTCTCATTGCATATCTTTCCCTTTTTACCTGTATCAAAGGTATACAAAAATTCACGAGACACCATAAATTTTAAATTCAATTTTTTTTTCTTGTAAATCTGTCACCCGCATATTTCCAAATTCCACATTTTTTTCTCATATTTGTTTCGCATAGGAACCAGATTCATAATTATGGGACTTTCCTTCCCATAGTGGTTTGTCTTAGTAGGCAATTGGCCTTCCTTATGGATTACAATGTTTCCATATTCAAGGCTCCTTTGCTTCCTGCACTTTCAACATTCCTTGCAGTTTGTCTCAGTAGGAAGTTGGTCTTCCTTATGGGCTTACAATACTTCCATATCCAAGACCCATTTCCTCCTGCAATTTTAACATTCCTCAACCAAACAAATTGTTAGATTTCATGCACATTACCTCTTCAAAGTCAAGCATACTAATATTCCAATTCATTTTCATCTATTCAAGGATACCAAGCAAAGGACACATCATCCCTTACCTATGCATCATTTCATCCTACCAAATGTTTCAAAATGTAATTCATATATCAATTGATTTTAATGAATGCGTCAACATTCGTGGCCACATTCATACCCAATGCACCCTTGCATTGATTTTAAGTTTCCCATACTTTTCAACAAGTACTTTGCCATGGTGAATGGGGTTTAGCCAAGGTTTCCACCATATGGCTTATTTATTCTCATTCATTGTTGCAGCAGGACTATGCTTGTGGCTATAGGATGATCATGATCCCAATTCAGTACATATGAAACTACAAGTTTCACATGAATTCCTTTAAGCATTCCTCCTTCATTAATAACCAGGGTTCCAACACTCATGGCCACCCAAATTTGGTTTTCTCTAACACCTATACAATGTAAGTAGAAATGTTGGAAGGTCCTCCTTACTCAATGGGAAATCCATTGTCTGTCCTTTATGCAAACATGCATTTCCTGGAATCAATTCCATGCAACGTGCTATCTATGAGCACTTTTGTTTCCAATTGTTCCTTTATTTGTCCATGTATTCATGACATATCAGTTCATGAATTCTTCTGAGGATTACAATCAATCTTTACTACCAAAGGTTCACACCTCCATCATTCAGGTTCTCCTTCCTAAATCATACCCTACTTCGGTATCCAAGGCATACAACTGCCTTTCAATGTTCCATACATAACATTAATACCTTAAAACATTTCAGAATGGATTCTTACCCAATCCTTTCATACCTTGTGCCACATAGGCATGAAAATTGTTTTTATACCGTTTTTGGCTGTCAACACCCCCTCTGATATTATCCCATCAATGGTGCTCCATGGGGACTTTTAAAGTCCCTTCAACAATATTTCAACAGGAACCTTCTCATAGTCATCCTCTAATTGAGGTTGTTCATTATTGGCATTTGTCTTTCTCAACAATTCCAATCTATTTCTTTCTACGCATGACATACGTCATAAACACATTAGTCATCATGTAAATTAAAAATGAAAGTACCATAGCATTTAAATTAATAAAACATTTTCAGACATGTCCTATCATATATGTATGCACTTCATCACATTATCCTTAATGTTTTCATGAGTGCAATACAGACAATTCTCAATTGTTTCTGCATTAATAAAATCCTCATCACTATGGTGTCAAAAAATTTACTTTCATGAGCATACTATCTTTCTCATCCCAAAGAAAAAACATAATACACATCAAGAAAAGAATTGAGGGCTCTCCCCTTCTTCAAATTCTTTCTACATTGCCTGGGAATTTTTAGTCCAACTGAGTTATTTCTAAGGCCTCACTGTATTTTCTCTTCTTTTGCAATTTACTCCCTGTTGGGATCTTCCTGCTCTTTTCCTTGAGCTACCTTGGTTAGGCCTCACCCTAACCCTTTTTGGAATACAACATCATGCTTTAATAGAAAAATATTTTTTGTTCATAACAGATCATGAACCTGTGCATCCTGCACATTACCATTCGGTTATCAGAATGGTCAATATTCATTTATTAGTCTTCTATTCATTACATGATGTTTTCAAAATGTAATGCAGGATTTGGGTATATATATATATATATATATATATATATATATATATATATATAATCTTGTGGCTCACTGCTTAATTCTCAGCAGTCATTAAGGTTGTGACTTTGTTTTCCTGATAGAGTCTTCACACAGTTCCTCCACAAGGAACTCCTTCAGCATGCAACTTCCTTATTGCATATCCATCACTATTTGTGATGGCCTCAGCCTTGAGTTAGCTTCAACAATTTACCAAATATCCCATAAGGAATATAAACATGCATATTTGCCATGCACCCAAATTATGTATCCATACATATTCTGGTTTTGTTAAATTACATCATACCTGTGCATCACTTGCACGTTTAATATCATTCATACCTAACTGGTATTAATATCAAGCTTCACATTAGGAAGCTCCAGAATGAATTAACCCATGCACTCAAGCATGATTAAACACAAATAAGTATTCATCATGCTATCTTATTGCTTGCACTTTTTCCATGTCATTCACACACATGGAAATATATGGCTTCTATATCCTTTTCCCGAGGATATTCCAATCATCCTTATGATCATGTATACACATTCGTGTATAAGTAGGTGCATATATTGCACCTTTTTAACTGATGGATTCACATGATAGTTTAATTTCATCATTAGTGTCCTTTAGTTTGAGATTTCAGTCACTTACAGGACTAATATCACAGTCATATCTCGTATTGATGTTTCCTTTTCTCAAGGAAATAACCAACTAAGGTCACTTTCCTCTTTATGTGACAACGTCTAGAAAGAAAACCTTCTTTCCTCAGTGTCCATAGGGTTTTACCCATCTCACTTTTCTCTAGTCATGATGAGTTATAGAGCAGTAACTATAATCTGATTTTAATATAGAGCAGTAACTATAAATGCCATGGATCCTACCTGATCCTATCAGATTCCTTTAAGCCCACAAAGGTATTAACCATTATATAATCTATCATCATCAGTGCCTGGAGTTCCAACTTCCCATGATTAGAAGCAGTGTTACGAACACCAAGTCATCTGTCCTTCGGGCTTCACCTACTCTTGACAGAACCCTGCCACCTTCATCTATCCACATTCAAGTCTTATTATAAATGTTAATTAGCATATCCCTACTCCGATAAGAGTAGTTATCACTTTGACAAAGGGGTAAAGAAATTCTTCGGCTGAAATTCAAAAAGAATTCCCAAAATCACAGGTTCAATCTGCAATCCTTCACCTCAAGGAGTAAATGTAGATAGAAATACCTCCTTACGTGACTTGTACATCACCCCAAGCAGGTCAAGTGTTGTAACCATTCTCTAATACCAATTTGTAGCACACCCATGATGGGGCATAAAAATTTTTGCTTTTCTTAAAGGACAAATTCTCCATTCATGTTTTCTAATTTGGAAAGTCAGGGAACCAGTCCGACCTCCTAGTCAAGGATCTTCGATTATGAGGCCAAAAAACTCTCTGAGACCCTGAAGGTCTCACTCTATAATTAAACACAGACCCTTTCAACTTCCGGGTGTAGTTCTAATGTTACCTGTAACCTTCCCTTCGTGCTTGGGGAATCTCTGAGTTTGGGCACTAGCCCCCTTTCTGATAAGCCCCTCCTTGAGGTGACCTTGGGCGATAACCTCATGCAAACACACAATTGTGGGTGCAGCCAAAGGTGGTTTGAAACCAAACTACATTTCAGCCCGCAATTCTCCTCGAGCCTCCACATGTCCTTTCTTCAAAACTATGGTTTGGATTGCAGCCCACCCTCAACTTTTTAAAGTTCACGCATCTCCGATCCCCGCAATGCTAAGGGATCGTCGATCTCATGATATTGATGGAGCCTCTCAAATGACGACTCAGATCTATCCATTTCAAAGATGTAGATCAGATCTGACCTCTTTTAAATCAACGACTATGATTTGTTTCAGAATTCTGGACTTCGAAATTCTCAAGTCTCAAAATTTCCTTTCTTCCATACGTTAGTCTTCTGAAGTAAAAACTTTGCAGACACTTGTCCTTCTCAATCAGCAGATCTGTCTCTGCTTCGGGGGTTTGACCTTTAAACTAGATCAACGGTCCTGAGGCCCTTTTCTCGATCAACGGTTGAGATTTCCTTTGGGTCTCCGTACTTCTGAGATCTCAAATCTCAAACTTCACTTCCCCTTGAAGTAAGTGGATTCTTGCCTCATGTCCACTTGAATCGGACAGTTGAGGCTTGTTTCCAGTCTTTACCTGAAATCTACAGATTTATGCCACCTGTCCTCTTGATCTGATGACTATGAATTACTTTGGGACTTTACTCAAAATCCACTTATCTACACCATGTCTCTTCTTGATCAGATATCCCAGATTCACCTCGGACGATCCAACGCTTGAGATTTACTTCAGACAATCTGACGACTGAGATCTACTTCGGATGATTGGATGGTTGAGATTTACTTCGGCTCTTCGGCTCTTTGGCTCTCCAGACTTTGAGAGTCTCAAATCTCAATTGAAAACTCTCGAACAAATTTCTTTGGAGTCCACGATCTGTCACCACGCGTCCCTCTAGATCTAGTGGTCCAGATTCACTTCGGGTCTTCATGGTTTGGGAATCTCAATTCTCAACTAAAACCCCAATGTGATTCATCGAGAGCTCGCGATATATTAATGTTTGTCCAATCTAAATCAATGGCCCTTGTCTTCTTCTGTACTTCGACCTTTAGAGATCTCAGATCTCAGTTTTCCTCACTCTTTGTTTCACCCAGAATGGTTTTACCCAGATTCTGCAATTTGATGGCTTGTGTCCTCTCGCAGATCGACGATTCCCAGCTGCTACGATTGTTCAGGATTCGATGATTTCAAACTCTTCTCCTTCACGTTCTCCCGGAGTGCTTCCACCCGAAGTTCATGATCTGTCGCCACGCGCCCTTCTGGATCTATGATCCAGATTCTCTTCGGCCTTCTGGCTCTTCGACTTTCGGGGCTTCGGGAGTTTGTCTCACTCCTCACTTGGAAACCTCTGAAGTATTTTTCCCCAAAGTATTTGATCTATAAACACATATTTCTTGCTGGACAATGGACATGATCTACTTTGTCTCTTCAGCTTTCGAGAGTTTCAAGCTTCTACGCACTCGTTTCCATCCAAAGTGTGTTCATCTGGAGACTCTTATCTATCTACACATACCCCACCTGGCGATCAATGGCTAGGAACTACTTCATGTCTTTACCCGAAGTCCATAGACTTATTCCACCTGTCCTCTGGATCCAACGACTGACGTTTATTTCGCTCTCCAGATTTCGAGAGTCTCAAATCTCAACTGAAACCTATCGAAGCGATTATCTAAAGCTTGCAATCTACCGACACGTGTCTCCTGGTGAGGAACGGTCAGGATCTCCTTCTCCTGACAATGAACGGTCAAAAACTACTTCAGGACTTTGCGAATTTATTAAGTCCACTCTCCTGCGCGTGAAAAGCACTAAGGCTCAGGCATCTTGCTTCGATCAGGTGACTATTGATCCTTTGTGCTATGATCCAATGGCCACTTCCACTCCTCCTCCCGAGCTTCTGATCTCTTAGGAATTAGAATATTTGCTAAGGGTTCAAAGGCCTTGATCCTTTCCCCTCCTACGGGTTTGTCTCTTGGACTTCATCTGCATGCCTGAAAGTGTTATCTCTTATGAGATTGATCTCTTTGAGGATTTTGATTTCCCACACACTCCTTGTGTTTTAGGGATCTTGTCAAACTCAGTTTGAAGGTCGACGATTCACAATAATTGTGGGGCCCCAACATGCCTACTTTTTATTAGAGAGCTCAACCTCCACAATCTAGAAAGTGTTCGTGCAACCTGGTTTAATCGGAGTGATTGATATTCTAGCCTGGCGAGATCAACAATGTTAGTGAATTGCAGGCCGCGAACTAGCATGTACACTACTTTCACCTTCACTCTCTGCAATTATTCCCCACCCTCAATCTCCATTCATATATTGACGGTTTATAGTGATTGCGGGGTCCCACCTCCACAATCTGAGAAGTGCTCGCTCGAATCTAGTCTAATCCTAGTCGTTGATCTTCCATCCCCAATGAGATCAATGATGTGGGTTGATTACGGGCCATGAACTAGAAGGTTTGCTAAATTCACCTTCGCACTCCGCAATGATTCCCAACCATAGATTAAATCGAGTGGCTGGTGTTTCATTCAGTAACTCCAATGAGTATTTGAGTTGATGTGATGACCGAGATGGCCTCTCCTCCTATTAAACGGCTGACATCCATATCCGTTGTCAGATTCTTAAGTCATGGGTAGTTCTAGTGACTTGAATATCATCTACCTCTTAGATTTGATGGTCGGGACAGTTCCCGGGCTTCCTCAGATCTAAGGCTCAGAGTTAACTTCGAGAGTTTGGGACTTCGGGGATTTTCCCTCCCTTACGATGAACTTTCTTAGTTCATCGAACTCGCGAAGTCTGAATGACTCCAAGGGTTAACTCCCATGCTCTTTCCCATATCCAATGGTCACAACAGACCGTGGCTTCTTCGAAACAAATTTTGTCCATTCATCTTCCAAACAAGGGAAACTTCCCTTTCTATACTTCAACCTCGCTACTCTTCCTGAGATTTTTTAGCTCTAAAAGGCTTAAGAGATTTGCAATCTTTCTCCTAAACTTAACGCTTGGAAGAATCCTTCAGTGCACCCATTACACTCATTCCTTAAATCTAGAACTTAAGTGGTTCTCGGTCTTTGCCTGCCTCGCAGAGAGCCTGTGCATATGTGCACTATCTCTCATGAGCTTTAATAGACTCCCTCCTCCAAGGGACTCATAACGACTAGGAGTGTCGACATGCGTACATGAAACTATGCCCAAGGTCGACGAACTCACAGCTCGTGGATCTAGCTTAAGCCACCACAGGGCACAAGCATTTACGAATACAAAACATATCCAATCCTTACTTGCTTAAATACACAGTTTAAACAAGGATAAATAGATACAGTATAACCATTAATAAAACATACACATCCCTAGGTCATTCATAGTATATCCCATTTCATTACATAATTACAGCTTAATTTCACAAGGTATGAGAATACTTGTCTATTACAAGTTTCATCCAACCAACTAACTATGGGTGTGCGCCTTTCCACCCAACCATAGGCTCATAGGCATTCATTCTTATCACTTTGGCCACCCCCATGCCAAGACATGATATCACTAGGGAATTTACGCGATGTCTCAGAGAAACACTCTCTTTCACAGTGACCTTGCAAGGTTTATCATATGCTTCCTCAGCATCAATCTCGTGTCCAGGTCCCTCACGCCGTGTTCTTGACACTTCCTTTGGGTTTTCACATCTCCCTTATGAGCTTGTGATCTCGTCCCATGTATACTCTCTTTCTATCTCTGTATGTATCTTACCTTCCCTCCTCTTGAAGGTTTCTGACCTATCTTGTTCCTTCTGTCAGAAGGAAGCTCAGTTCTATAGGTCTCGGTGGTACTTTGAGATGACATCCTGCAGCTAGACCATGCTTCCATTCATGGGGGTGTTTTATGATTCAACCACTGGTCCTTTCTTTATGATCTGATTTCTTTCCTCTAGAGATATCATGGCTCGTACTTCAAGGCTTCACCCCCCAATAGTCAGTTATGGGAAGTTTAAAAATAATACATTTACATTGTCCACATGCCTTAGCATGGTAATCCTATTTTATGATTAATTACAAGTTGGGGGAAATAGGGGTGTTACAAAAATTGACTCGATGTTCCTCAACAGCGGTGCCAAAAATATTATCACACAATCTATACTTTCCCAAAACCTAAAGGAAAGTAGGCTTAGATTGACATAACATAGAGGTAACCCTATCACTATCACCCCAATAGTGTACCTCTTTCTCTTTAGGAGGAGGAAAGCCTCATTCCAAGGGAGATGTCCCAGAACCTAGTTGGTTGATGAAGGGAAAAAAGATACAATGAAAACCCACCCCTCTCTCTAGGTCACTCAGCAGAAGAAGTCAACTTGGTGAAGATGAAAAGGACAAGGGAAAATGAAAATGGGCTTGTACCTTCCCTTTACCAATGAAACATCAAACATTAGTAGCAACGATTATAATCAATGAATTTTAAAAATTATGTGTTGCCTCAACAAGTTACTATACAATGAAAGTGAGATCATAGTAGCAACATTGTATCTTGAAAGGTGCAAGTTATGATGACAAGGAAGAGATACAATAGTCTTGCAAACTTGACAATGGTTTTTCTCTCACACTTTTCAAGATAAATACAAATCAATGAATGACATAAATGGTTGTCCAAACAACATTAATTAATGATGATGAAAACAATAAAGCCACTTCAGAAAAGTACTATAATAGAGAAATAAGACATTAATTCAATATCCAATGATTATGGTTTGCTTAGTACAAATTCACAATGGTTTTATGGGTGATTTTAGGGTTGTTAAGTGATGCAACACCAACTATTAGAGTGATAACACCTTCATAATTTTCAATCTAAAAAGGCAATTAAACATACACTTTAGCACTTATTGATAGTACCTTGCCTTATACAAATTCTGGGATGACTTAGATGGTTAGTAGGCTATTATAAGCTCCAAAATGATAGTTGTAGCAATGATTATGACATAAGCAAATTAGTTGTTAGTATTTCTAGACTAGGTTAACAAATTAGTAGAGTATAAAGTGAAAGAGTTTGAGTATGAAGTGAAGGAGTTTGAGTTGAGTCTTGTCAATAGGTAAGAGAGGAGGAGTAGTTCCTTCAAGAGTAATAGAGTCAAGGTGGACGACTTCTTCTAAGGATGCAAATCAATGATGATGATGCACAAAAGTCTAAGAGGGAAAAGGCCTACGAGAAGTAGTAACTTAAGTCCTCCTAGTCTTTGACATCAAGAGACAAGATGCTAGGGTGTAGGAAATTCTAGGCCCTAGCACCTTTCTCTCCTTAGCCTTCTTATGGAGTAAAAAAATTATGCAACAATAACTAAGTCCAAACCCTTACAGTGCTAGCAATTTATAGCTCTAGGGTTTCACTAGTTATTAGATCAATTAATGAAAAGCTTGGCAAATAAAAAGTGAGAAAGTAGCAACTTAAGTTTCTTAGTTAAAGCATTAAATACACCATGTAATTTCATAACCGTGTATGAGCAAATAAAACCATACAATAAACCATTCAATAGATGACAAAATTCATATTTCACTTACTTTCACCAAGAATAATCATGAGTATACCATGCAATATCACCATAAAACTTCAAAAATTGATCCAAGTTGAAAAATCCAGCCTTAAACAAGAGTGGCACCTCACAATTTCATCCAATAACCCTAATAGGGTGCAAATTTCAGACCTCTTGTCTCAACGGATGAGTTTTTATGTAAACATGAGACTACTTTATGTTTATTTATACAAAATTTGGACCTTTAATTAATTTCCAGGTCAAAAACAAGGTCGACCAAGCCAATTTACAACAAAATTCAATTTTGACATAAATAAAACTAGCAACAACCACTTTATAAAAGTGGTTGTTGCTATTTGGTGGTCAACATGCCTTGGGGACAACCATTAATATATTAATAGGTAATTAATGTATTAATTAATTATTACATCAATGAAACATATAATAATGTATTAATGTAATGTATAAATTAAAGTATTAATTTAGTATAAAGTAAAGTATTAATTGATTGATACATTAATAATGTAATTTATTAATTTCCCTGGATGGGGTGACATCAAACACGACGGATGGATTGTTGGAAGATTGGTTGTTGTCATTGATGTCAACCCTAGTCATGGGTTTTGGACCGCAAGATTGATGAAGGTATTTGGACATGAAGGAAAATGCACATGCAGATACAACATCCATGGATGGATAGTATACATCATGCTATTTCCGGTGGTATGTGGCACGTCACATGGATCCTCATGGTTGAGGAGAAATGAATTTTTGAAGATGACAAATTGAATTGAAAAAGGAAGTACATGTAGGCCCTGCAAATAATTAAAGAAAATAATTACAAAATAAGAAAGTGTCAGGTCGGCCCTAATGTTAAAAAGAAGTGACATAAATGGTATAAATAAATATCATTATACATTCAATTGATACAAGTCGAATTTCAGAGAGAAGAAGAAGTAAAAGAAGGCCGGATTTCAAGGGAGGATGAAGTCTTTTGGTGATGTGTTCTAAGGTATGTTATTTTCAGGTCATCTTACCATTTTTTCTATAACTTTTTTTCTAGAACGATTCAGATGGTGAAATAGATATGGTACTTATAATACATATCAAGGTACCTCTGGTAAAAATTTCAGCTCTTGATTCGCTATAATTATGGAGATACACTCTGTGGAATATAGGGTTTCTGACCAGTCCTGAAACTAGTCAACAAACAGGTGTTCCGGGTAAAACAGTCATAACTCTTTCATACAGACTCCAAATGTAGTGGGACCACTTCCATTGGAAATATTACGGACTTTAGTTTCTTGTGTACGAGTTTCAGAATCCGATGTTAAATATTGAGCGCGGGGCATGTTGTACAAGTTGGGTCTTCTGAATAGACCAGAATTGAATAAAGTTTTATTATCTCTCATATATTCTTGGGTGGAAGGAAGGGGCAATGATAGAGAGTTAAAATATCTCTTGATATTGGAGGATTGTATTTTCCTCTTGGAGGTTTATCCCTCCCTTTACATTTGGAAGCTGTAGCTACCTTTGGAAGTCATTACTTCCCTTGAACAAAAACTATTGATTATTTCTCACATATTGTGCATGGTGTATTGTGGTGTATTGGTGTAACTCTTATA
>ML782981.1:333860-345152 GCA_009831015.1 Picea engelmannii
CCCCCCCCCCTTGGAATGGAGAAGGGACTCTTATTTATACATGATTTTTCTTTGAGAAGAGGATGAGAAACTAATAAATTTAGATCCACTTTTCTCTCATGTGGCTAAAACCATTTACTAATAAGTAAAAACTAATAACCAGATAGTAAATGATTACAAAAATTTGCTAATAATTCAAAACTAATAAAACTAATCTTGTCTATGGTCCAATATTATTTCCACATCCAATATTGTCAATGATGATCCAATTCCATGACAAATATTCAATGGTTGAAAATGAAATTCGAATTTGGAGCTAGGTGGTAAAAAATGTGAATTGTTGGAATCTTAAAATATGTCTGTAATCATCATCAAACTCATCCAACTTTCAAATATAATTGAAAACATGTTATTTTTCTAAGATTTAATCATAAACTCACTTAAAATACTAAAATAAATGCATTGGAAAATATTGAGCCTAATATCACTTATAAACATTAAAATGATCTTAATACAAGGTTACAGACAAGCGGAAAATGATTAAAAGTCAAGGAAAAGGTTGGTAAAACTATGGAATTGTGGTGACCCAACATTTCCCCACAACTGAAGATGTTGCATGTCCTCATGCAACCATGCATCTGATTCTACAAAACTGTGTGATGGTGTCTTCTTCCTTTGAAAAGTATCTGGGTGGCAGTTGAGCTTCTTGTGGTTAGTTCTTTTGTGGCAACCACAAGTTTTGCAAGAGTTGGTTATGTTGTAGAAACACTTACCTTTTGAGCTTGAGTTTCAATTGAGCTTCTTGTGGTTGCTTGTTTTTTGGAAACCACAAGTCTATCAGTGTTAGTTCTTGTGTGGCAACCACAAGTCTATCAGTGTTGGTTCTTAGGTTGCATCACCTGCTTCTTAGAATTGACCTCCTTTTCACTACAATAAAGAATATTCCCCTTTATTCAATAGAAAGAATATCATAAAATTGAAAATTAAGTTATGCATTCAAAATTATGACCCAACAATATGCATATCAACTAAGTTTCAATGTTATGTCTCCTTGTACTTTAAATGTGTTGTTCCCTACTTATAATCTTAACCATATCAAGAAAAATCAACCCATTATAACACGATATTAAATTTGAGATTAAATTTGTGTTTGACCACGTTATAACACTGCCATCGCATATACAAAATTCAGTATCATCAACATTGAACCATCTTGAGGCCTCTAGAAACAAAAACCCATATGGTAGATTTCCTCCTAAAGATGTGTTAGTGTGTTAATCAATGATGAGGGTTAACGGATCACAAGTTGATTATAATATCTCATGTAGTATACTTGGTAATCCATGTTATCGTAATTTATTGATTGTATTCTTAGGAAATTTTGTAGATTTTTTGGTATTAACTTTATTCTTTTGTCTACCAAAATTCATAACCAACGGATGGATGAATCTCGAGAAAAATGCAAAATGGTTGTAGGTGATTACGGCCAAATTATCGCAAAATATGAATCGGTTTGACTTGAAATTTGGCGTGTTTATTAATCTTACCTTAGTGCATCTCTCCTCCAAAATTCATGGCCAATGGATGCTCGTTTTTCAAGAATATGGTCAAATCCATTTCTATCCTGTTTCATCTTCCATGTTTTCCTAACTCCTATTGTAAATGGTTATTGATTTTACCTCATACTTTTTGGAGAAGATGTCAACCAAATTTCCTTGTGTCTCTACCAATCAGTTATTTTGTCAATATGCAAGTATGTAACTTCAAGAAAACTCATGTGCAAGGAAGGTTGCACTCTTGTTTTTTTCCATATTCTATAGTTCCAATGATTGATAGCATCTAATTACAAAATTTTTTGGATAGCTTGGATGAAATATACAAAAATTGAATCTATTTCCATTACATATCAATGCAAAACATAAAGAAGGATGTTGTATCACTCCAAGAGAAGAACAAATTAAATGTTGGAATATTCACCAATACTGAGAGGAGGGGGGTGAATCAGTATTGAGCAATTTTTACCATTTTTAACCAGAACATCATGTAAAAATTAACCATTAACAATGTCATTCATCATCACAAAAAACCATACACAGAACACAATGATTTTTATGTGGAAATCCAAACGGGATAAAGCCACAGAATGATTTTTTTATATCATGTTAAGATTACATTCATAAGCACCAAATTCCAATATTCTCTAGAATTAATTGGAAGAAGGCACCGACCCCCTGATTTTTAGGAAACGACCTGAAGGAAGCTCCAAATCCATGATTTATCAACACCAAATGGAAGGAGGAAGCAACCCTCTGGCTTTACCATCTCCAACTAGAAGGAATCACCCACTCCCTAAAGCACATGGACCAACTTTATGAATGAAGACACCAATATTCCTGAGAACCACCCTGATATGAGTATCAACCTACCACTTTCACTATCTTCACAATGTCACTATCACTGTCACTATCAATGTCACTGTCTTCACACTATCACTGTCAATGTCATCACACTATTACTATCTTCACACTGTCACTATCTTCACACTATCATTCATTTTCGTCACACTATTACTATCTTCACACTGATGTCCTCCAAAGATGCATTCTTCATTCCACAGAAAATACTTCAAACCCTAAAAATCCTCATAACATCATTTCCAGAATGTAATCACTGAAGACACCATCTACTGACGGTAATATCCATTCACGAAAACGTCCACTAACGACAACATCCACTCATGGAAACATCAAGACAACATCATGGTTTCATAGTAGAGAATAAAACAAAATTAGAACCTCACAACAACATCACAACCTTCAAATACAATCCAAAAATTACTTCTTAAATCTACATACAAAACTGCTCATAATTATACCTCAAATTTGCAAACTTGTAAGATTCGCCACAAGCTCAATTTTAAATTTCTAATTCGAAAATTAGACCTTAGATATTAGGATTTGTTCTCCTTCTGACGCAATAAGTGGAATTCCATTTTGACCTACCGAGCTTCAGATATAACTATATTATCTCGAACACATGTTTGGGACTAGTTTTTGGATTAGTCATAAACCCTAACTTCAAACAAGTATAACTTCATACTTGTAATGAATCAATATATGAAACTTGTAGCTAATATTTCTCAATATCTTCTCTGAAATTACTCCGAGTTTTGTTCCTTGACTCATCCCCTAAAAAATGTTATAGCAAAAATGAAAAGATGACTCGTTTTGAATAAGAAAACCCTAATTGTAAAAACCTCAAATTCCATTGAGTATAAATCCAAAATTGTTATGATTGAGGACTTGAAATTAATACCCAATATTCTTAGCTATCTCTTCTTAAACAACTCCAAGTTTTTCTATCTGAATTTTTCTAGAAAAACGTTTATATCAAAAATTCCAAGATGACCTTCAAAGAAAAACACTAGAACAAATCTTCACAAGACTTCATCTTCCTTTGGAAATTTTCCATTCCCTTATACTTCTCTTGCACACCAAAAATACAAACCAACACCTTGAGCACACCTCAAACTTGATTTCTTCATTGTTGTACAAAAAATGAAAATTTTTATCCTGTATTTATAGTAATTGCTTCCAAAAAAATTATTTGAGCCAAGCTTAATTTTCTGGTTGGGTTATCAGACGAAAAACCTAATATATCCTCATTCCTAGGGATTTAAAGGGACTTACATATACCGTTGGAAAGGTATCAAAATAATATTTCCAGCCATGTAAATTGTTCTTCCATTTGATTTAGTTATGTAGGGTAAAATTTCGTCAAATATAGGGTATCCAAATTGACTAAAAATCAATACTTTCAACAATATCCATCTTGCAATCTTTATCTTGGACATTTGTAGGCTTTTAATATTTATATTGGACATCTTGTGGGCTCCATTTGTGTAAAATGGAAAGTGGGCATGTGGAAACAACCTCATGTTATCCCATCCGGTGAGGGGCATGCTTAAAAGCTACACCATAAGGGGACCACTTTGGAGTTATATACATTTATGTCAAGGCTCCTTCAATGCACTTCAAGGCTTCTTCAAGTGGACACATCATTAGTGCTTCAGGGGATTCTTCAATTTTCCTTGACATTGACTTTTCCTCATGGATTGATTATTGCACGTTGGCTTCTCAAGGTTTCATCAACATGTCTTCAAGGATTCTTATCTTGGATTCATGGCTTCAAGGATTCTTTACTTGGCTTCATGGCTTCAAGGATTCTTCACTTGGATTCATGGCTTCAATATTCAAACAATCTCCCTTTTTCACTACCACATCATCATCATCATTGTTACATCCTTATCATTACTTCCACATCATCATCATTACTTCCACTTTGACATCAATGATAACATTTTCTCATCAATTTCCCCGTTTTTCATTGATGGTTGTTATAGACCTAAAATTCCCTACCTATGCATACATGGCATTGGCCTTTCTACTTGCACAATTTTCCAAATTACTGTTGAGGATATCTCTTTAAAAAACCATTTTTTGGAGCATGTACGTGCCCTGTTGTAGTATTTACCGCGTACACATGCATGTTTCATGCTAAACAACTTGTGTTTACCTCCAAAAGTTGCAAGGAATTTGACAGAGTTTACAGGCTATCGAGGGTTTCCCAACCATTTTACCCATTCTAGATCGTCCCCAAAACAAATAACCATATTTTTTTCATATAAAAAGAGGTATTGGGGTTCTATTCCATAATCAAGCAAGAGAGCAAAGAAACTCTACCAAAATCTCTTCCCCTTCTAGCCCAAGTTTTGCAACCCTTTCTAAGATTTGGCCTCAGCATTCCCCTCCAGCCCTTTCTCTTTATGCAATCTCTTCCCTTTTCCCAAAGAGGTTAGTTGATTGTGAGAGGCAGCATGGGAATGATGCACTTGGAGACGTAGTAAGAGGATCCCAGACTTGGTTAGCAAAGCATCTTCCGATGAGAAGGTTATAATCTTTTAATCTTTAGTTTGAATAAAATAGTTCTTTTCTTGTCCCAATACATTGCCTCTTTATATCTATATTGATTAAATGCATCTATGTTTATATATGAACGCTAACTTTGATAAGTAGAGTTTTTATATTTGTAGCATTGTTTGTCTAATTTTTCTTCCAGATCATCTTTGGGAGGATACCCACAGCTTGGAAAGATACAAAGTTGAAGGAGGTCTACATCGGACGTTAGGGTCTAAGGTACACTTATCAATCTTAATTCTTCTCTTTTTTATTTATGTTCAGATAGTTTGGGGTTGTTTAGGATTAGGAATGTATTTTAAGGGAAGTCAGTGCTTTGCCTATTTTCCGACCTAGTATAGTAATAGGGGGATTTTCCTCGCTAGCAGAATTGGAGACTCCACTAGGGAGTCTCTATAAGGTCTTAGAGGAAGGTTTTTGGTTTTAATTGGTTTTTTCAGTTTCTTTTTGAGTTTTTTCAAGTTTACTGAGTCAATTTAGGGTCTCTGGTCACCTTCCAAGTGCCTACCATCTTTCCCTTCCCAATCATTCTGCCAAGTATTTATATTTTTGAAAAATCTTAGAGGTGTACACACCCTTCTTTGGCTCATCCCACGTACATATGCAGTCTGCACAATATACAACCTGCGTACATACATAGGATGTTTGTGCAACAACCCACGTCTATGTGTCTTGAAGGTTTTTTTTTTTTTTTTAAAGAGGATTTTTTCTCTTTCCTGACATAAGCCTTGGGATTCTCAAGCCTTTCTTGGACTTTACAGGGTCTTTGTTAGTGGTCTTAAGTTGGGTTAAAGATTCAATTTTACTTGTTTCTTGATCTTCTTTTGTTTTCATTAGAGTTTTAGAGTGAGATTTCAAGTTTTATATGCTCTTCCAGGTTCTTTTGAATCCCTGCATTTACGTAGTTGGCCTAGGGTCTGTGTTAATATTGGGTTTTGTTTTCTCTTTATCCTGTTTTATGCTTTGAAAAACAAAAAATAATCTGTTACTTCTATTTTTCTTGTTAATCATTTCAAAAGAAAAAATAAAAACCAATTTGTATATTTGTAGCATTGTGTGTCTAAGTGTTCTTGCAGATCAGCTTTGGGAGGAGACCCGCAACTTGGGAAGCTACAAAGTTGAAGGAGGTCTACATCAGACATTAGGGTCTAAGGTACACTTACCAATATTCCTTCTTCTCTTTTTTCTTTTTTTTCATATAGTTTGGGGTAGTTTAGGATTAGGATTGTCTTTTAAGGGATGTCAGTGTTCTCCCTATATTTCAACCCAGTATAGTAATAGGGGGGTTTCCCCCGCTAGAAATGGAAACACCTTATGCCTTTTGTAGTGATGCATGATCACTCTATCTATCACCATGCTTACTATATCCATCAATTTTTTTCTCTCCCCCTTTGAAATCAATGGCAAAGGGATCATTTTTTCTTATCACGTGACTCCCCTATCACCATCAGTTTGTTTCTCTCCCCTTCAACATCCAAGATAAAGAGTTGTTCCCCTTATATAATTTCATGATTCTCTTTCTTATTCTATTCCTCTTCCTATATTCATGATTTAACCCATTGTCATTCAAATCATTTTGTTGCACCCACTGTCATCAATTATTCCTTCTTTTAACTGTAATGTTATATTTGTGAGCATATTTCCTTTTCTACAATAGTCCCCCCTGATTGTGTTGACTCCCCCTTAGAGTGCACCATTTCTTAAAGATTTATGTAGTATCTCCCCATGTTCTCATGTATGATATAACAAGACACTGTCTTATTATTTGTACAATACTTTGTTGTCCTTTGTTTGGTCTTCCTTTCCTACTACTTATACTGCCCCTCAACATTATCCATGATACTGAGAGGCTCTATGCCAAAATGTTTAGAATAATGTATAATTTTTCTCAGCTTCATGACCATCATTTTTAATCTTGACATATTCCTCTTTAGTTTCATATTTATCATTGTTATGTTGGAATACTGAGAGGGGGGGCGGGGTTGAATCAGTATGAGCACTTTTACCACTTTTAACCACAATATATAAACTTCAATATTATCGGAAATATATCATGAATGTATCATCTATGATTGCATTCAATATATAATGATTATATAAACATAAGAAACGTCACATGAAATACACAGTACACCATGATTTACGTGGAAACCCGAATGGGAGAAAACCACATAATGCTTTCTTATATATCAAATAATACATTCATTGGAAGCACTAGCTTCCCAATTCTCCAGTTGCAACTAGAAGGAGGCTACAACCCCCTATTTATGGGCTCCAACCTGAAGGAAGCTACAACTCCTTGAATTATCTAGATCCAACCAAAAGGAGGATACAATCCCTTGATTCTCAGGCTCCAACCTGAAGGAATCTCCAACTCCTTGTATTCTCTGAGGGACTCTTGGAGCATACATCCATGTTATGATGGAATAGAATAAATCCTTTTGATACTTCTCTTCATATTGATTTCCATTTTTTAGTTCTATAAATAACATGCTTTAATATTATGATATTGTATTTTAGTTTGCTACCTTGTTTTTGGGAGAATTGAGCTCACTCGAAATGGATCATGGTGGTGTTTTATTTTATTTTATGAAACTGTGTTTATTTTATGCAATTTTTTTTCCTTTTATCAAAGAATTGATTCATGGAAATAAGAGCTACCTAACACATGTCAAGAGATAACTTGGTGACATCAGGGTCCTAGTAGCATAATGGCATTCAAGTACATGGTCATTGCTATAATTGATTAAGCTTGCTTTCAATTGATGGAGTGTGGTGTGTTTCATTTCTACATTTGATTTCCTTCACATTCATTAATTGAATTATGTTCTATATACCAAAATGAGAGCATTGTTGCAGAAAGGTTCAAATCTTAAGCATTGAAAACTTAACTACAACCTGATTTACACCACTTGTTGATATAGTAAGACATAATTTAGTGATGGATTTTTCTTTGTTTCATTTTGTTGCAAAGAAATCTATTTCCATAGTTGAATTCATTTATCTTCATTTATTTTCCATAAGAATCTTAGGTAAATCATACTACAAATAATCTAGTTCTACACATATTGTGCTTGCATTTCACAAGTTTACATACTCCTTGATTGATAATTAAATGTAATAGGATTTAGACATATAGATTGACTGATATTTTTGGTGTCGTTGCTGGAGAAATGCTAAAGGAATTGGAAATATTTTAGTATGTCATTTTTGGTTTTTGAATTTCCATTGAAGAGATTGTTGATTGTTTACTTTGAACCAATTTTTAAACCAAGTTTTTTTTTTTTTCGCATATAGTTTCTTGCATAATTTTTTTCCATAGTTAGAATGCACTTTGAATAGAAAGGATTAGAGCATTAATAGTTCATTTTTTTGTATATGATTTCTTTTGGTGCTAACATTCTAGATACAATGAATTAGATACGGTAATACACAAAGACGGCCTCACTATAGAATTTTTGTAGTGTAGAGCATTAATAGTTCATTTTTTTGTATATGATTTCTTTTGTTGCTAACATTCTAGATACAATGGATTAGAGATAGTAAGACATAAAGATGACCTCACTATATAATTTTGTAGTGTAAAATCTCGACACATCCACTGTAGTGGGTACTCTATTCCACTAAATCTAAAGTATGTTAGTGTTGTATAAATAGAATTAGATAGGTTTCTTGATAAATCATTTCAATCTTTTTCACTCATGGTGCAGTAAGAACCACTCCATCCACTAACACATTGGCAAGAAGATCTATAGGTGAAGGGATGCATATGGAGGAGTATTTCAAAGGAAGGATAGGAGCTTTCCAAAGGTCAGTCCAATGTAAGTTATCTTTTTTTAAGAAAAAAATGTGTCCAAATTTTCATAATAGAGTGATGATTTGTTACAAATTCATCAATGTACCACAAGTTTTCTAAAAGTTGTGTTTAAGATTTATAAGATGGGCATTGTATATTTTTTGGAGGGTGAACTCAAAACATCATCATAGACACACTCACAAATAGCCTCACATACCTAGATCACATTTTAGGAGAAAATAATATTTTTTTTGTTGTTGTAGGAAATGGACTTCAGAAACCTCTTAAAAACATAGTTGGGTATTTGAGGGACTAAAATTGAAAATTTTTAAAACATGTTTAAAAGGGATATATCCATTGGAATCTAGTCTCTAACCCAATTTTAATCACTTCATTTGGGTATCGGACGAAAATGTTATGACCAAATTATTGATTGTTGTTCATAAAATATGCATCATGACAAGTTTGCATCTTGATTGTTCAAAATCAAATATAGTATATCAAATCACCACATATTTAAAAAATGTTTATAGGAGAGGAAGGTATTTAATTATAGTTTAAATAAAAAATTGAATTACTCAATTTGGACTTGTATGAAAATTTTATTCATTGCCTATCCTAAAATAGTGTAATGAAAATTTTTCCTTCCACGTCTGTTCATCAGAGATTTTGGGATACCAAATAAAATTCATATGACAACTTGTTTCTAATAGACATGGATAAATGAATTTAATTTAATCTCTCAATTGACTCACATAGAGAGAACCTTTAATGTAAAATTTATGATCAAAATAGTGATTGATGATCTAGGCAGAAATTTGAAAATAACTTTGTCATGCAGGTTGTCCCTAAGCATATTTGGCATATCATCTCATGGATTTTTAAAACAATATTTATGTTGGAGATATCCCTATGAATATAATTTCATTTTTTTTTGGAATCACCCAATTCATATGTCAAATGAAGAAGTTACCATTGAAATATTGTTGGGAGGTTGAGGCTAGACACCACTTCTCAACAGGTAAAAAGTACATTTTGTTTTATTTCTCTTCCTTGGATTTGTTTCATAAGCACTACTTGTCATTTTTTCACATATGTTATGGATTAAGAGATCCCATACACCTCTCTTCTTCCATGATCTCATGTTTTTTTGCAGTAAAGTGATATTTTTTTGTAAGTTCTGGGAGGATTAAGGAGGCCAATCTATGCACAAGTGATTTTTAAGACCAATTTTTTTGAGAAGGGCATGTCATCCATACATCCACATTAAAATAATACCAAGTGAATAAAAATATCAAAGAGAAGTCACATCCACCATGCCATCACTACTAAATGAATCCTTCTAGAATCCCATTATGCCATGGTATGCTCATTTATTTTTTTTCATTCTCCCAAGCTTAACAATCCATGCATGTTAAAGTCTAAACTTCCATTTTCTTATGTAGTGAATCTTAAAATTTTCATCTTACCACTACTACCATATCATGACTTTAACCCATTTTAACTTCACAAGATTACCATACTTCCCTATTCCATACACCTCTAACTGTTAAGAACCAAATATCAATATAGCATAGAAAAACCTCAAAAAAAAGTACTCAATGCCTTGAAAAAGAGATAATTTCAAATAATAAGCCTCTTCGAGGGGGAAACCTCCTTTTACACCACTTAAATTTTCAAGTACAAGATGATTCAAAATGAAAATGTCTCCTTGGTATATATAGGAGACTAGGAGGTATAGTTACAACTAATGGCCTAAAGACGACATAAATAAAATAACATTACTAATATAATATGTCCTAATTAAGGGGTAGTGAGCCAATATTAGGGCTTAACATGCCCCTCCCCTTGAGACAAGTGTTGTTTGCAATGCTTGAGTAACTTTGGATGCTTTTGTATAAAAGACTCATCTTCCCAAGTGGAATCTTCAGCCAGTAGTTTCCTCAATTTAATGAGATACTCTGAAATGGATCTATTCCTCAACTGGAAAATTCTTGTGTCAGTGATGGCTTCAGGCTCCAATATGATTTTTCCTTCCTCTTCAAGTTCTGGCAATATAGTTTGAACTAGGATCTTGTTGCCTATAACCTTCTTTAAGCATGAAACATGGAAAACTGGGTGTACTCGTGAAGATGCAGGCAACTCCAATTTGTATGCCATAGTACCAATCATTTGCAACACCTTATAAGGGCCATAGTACTTTGGTGATAATTTATTATCCTTCTTGGCTTTCTTGAGGGACATATGTTTGTATGGTTGTAGTCTTAAAAACACCCAATCCCCTACTTCAAAACTTCTTTCACTACGATGTTGATCTGCTTGTTGTTTCATGCGATTTTGTGCCATGGTCAGATTGTCTTGTAAGATTTGGAGAACTTGTTGTTGATTCTCGATGTGTTCTTCCACTGCTTGAACCTTAGATTTTTCTTTTAGAGAAGAAGTGATGGAAGGAGGCTGGTATCCATAAAGTGCCATAAATGGTGTCATTTTTGTTGCAGTATGAAAGGAAGTGTTATACCACCATTCTGCCAAGGGTAACCA
>ML782981.1:348577-402690 GCA_009831015.1 Picea engelmannii
AAGTTCCCTTTTTGGGTGGCATGTTGGCCAAGTATCACTTTTGAACCTTGATTTTGAGGTGGTTCTGCTAGAAAATCTTTCTTATGTTGTATCTCCCAAGTTTCGGCCCTTCTGGGTATGAAACTTTCTTTTATGTAGTTCTTTGATATTTATTCTCTACAATGCCACAGGTCTGATCAAAATTGGATGTGCCAAGTGGAATTTACGGTAACTTCCCCACAACTTGCCGATTTTTGGCCTTTCTAGGAGATCTCACTTGTATAGCGTTCCCCGCACAAAATAATTGATATAAAATTCTGAAAATTGTACCCAAAATACTACAGACTGTCCACTATCCAATGAAACCAGTCCCACTCAATTTGGATACTCTAGGAAGAATTTATGATTTTTTTACCCGGAACACCTTCTTGTGACTAGTCAATAGGACTAGTCAGATACCCTAT
Source organism: Picea engelmannii (assembly GCA_009831015.1). Taxonomy (NCBI): domain Eukaryota; kingdom Viridiplantae; phylum Streptophyta; class Pinopsida; order Pinales; family Pinaceae; genus Picea; species Picea engelmannii. Next base: position 349,021 of record ML782981.1, read on the forward strand.
CTTACACAGGGTGTATCTACAAATTTAAGATGACCCAGAAGATGAAACTTTTACCAAAGATACCTTACTAATTTCTGTGAATAGCCTATGGAGTTCAGGGTATGAAATGTTACATAAAACAATTTATATCAAAAATTCCACAATGGATCAGTTCAGGATGATTCCAGAACCCTATCTTGTACAGGTTGTATCTCCGAAAGTATAAGGCCTCAGGAGCTAAAATTTGAACCCAACATACGTTGATCCGTCCGATAAATATCCTCCAAGCCGTTCCTTCTGAAACGTTGTAGAGAAAAAGTTATAGTGAAAATTCCAAGGTGTATCAGATGTAGAAGCGAAACCCCAAGACCTTGAGCTATAATACCATATGTTAAGAACCAAATATCAATATAACATAGAAAAACCTCAAAAAAAATACTCAACGCCTTGAAAAAGAGAGAATTTCAAATAATAAGCCTCTTCGAGGGGGCAACCTCCTTTTACCCCACTTAAATGTTCAAGTACAAGATGATTCAAAATGAAAATGTCTCCTTGGTATATATAGGAGACTAGGAGGTATAATTACAACTAATGGCCTAAAGCCGACATAAATAAAATAACATTACTAATATAATATGCCCCAATTAAGGGGTAATCAATCAATATTAGGGCTTAACACTAACCCATGCAATAATTTCACTTAGCTCACTTACAATTTTGAGTTACCTCATTGTCCTTTTCCTTTTTCCAAATAAATTCCTGCTTAATAGTGAACATATTTCATTTAGGGTTCTTCAAATGATTTTTTTCTATGCTTGAGTTGGATGATGTGGGATTCCTTGAGGCTCTCCTTCCAAAAAATATTCTCCCATTGACTCCAACACCTTATATGGGATCAAGATTAGATATATCTTATAGTACCTTGGGATTTGTATACATTAATTCCATGCCTCCTCGTTGTCAACAATGGGAATCAATCAATGTCTTGTGATTGACAAATTTTGCATGTGACTTAACTTCAACACATTCATTCATACTTGCCAACATTTACTTCGGTACATTGATGCTCATTTTCATTAACGATGATTTGTCTCACATTGGTTAATGATATCCAGTAATGATCGGTAATCCAATGAATTATTTCCATGTTCAACTTCAACACATTCATTCACATAGATAAGAATTGTACCACATGTTTGGATACAATTGAAGACTTTACAGTTTTATATCACTAACAATTGTTTGCAGCTTCTATATTTTTCAAATAAAAATTTCAGCTCCAGAATATTAGTTCCAGTGATAAAAAGGTACAGAGGTTCCATTTTCAGATCTCACCCTCTATTCCTCCAGCCAAGAGGAATAAAGCATCATGATTCAAATAAGTTTGTTTCACTTCAGATCCATGATTCAATAGTAGAATCTAGAAGATTCCTCCATTATCATAAGATATATCATATGAATAACTCATGGAATTCTCATGAAGGTGTAGCTATGTGGTTTTCTAATATTTAATCAGTAATTCCTTAAATTCTAGAAGAAATGTATTTGTAAAATTCCCTTTGATTTGTTTTTTATGTCCACATATTCCCTTCCCTATTTGTTAAATTTTTCTAAGAACGAAAAACATCTCCAGTTAGGGTGGGGAGGCATTCATACCTTGTTATCACAATCTCTTATATCGTCTTTTGATGCCATCTCACATACTCTATCTGAATCAAAACATGGAAGTTTGGGGATGATTTAGATACTATGGGGATGCTTCAACAACTTTCAAATATGTCAATCATTTATTTCATCAAAAGTCAAAGCATTTTCAGCAAATCCCGTAACCACAAAGAGATCATGTAACCCCTTCATTGGTTTACATAGAAATGGATCCTTAAATCAAAATATGCCACTTGGAGGTTGTTATATATTATCAAGAAATGATTTTGTTCCTATTAAATAACCAAAAAATAAAATTGGCTTCTCATGGGGAGAAAGTCAAACCAACAGTCAACATAGAAATTTAAAACAAACAATTTTTTTCTAAGGGAACTTTTTGCATGTCGTTTGTGTTGGATTACTGAGAGGGGGGGAGGAGTGAACCAGTAATATAAATTTTTAATCATTTTGATCACAATATGAAATTGTTATTTATATTTATGATCAATATAACATTATCATAAAATAAGTGCAAAGTAAATAAACCATGAACAAATGAACAATCATGCACATACAAAGTACACCCGTATTTTTACATGGAAACCCAATGCGGGAGAAAACCAAAAAATGTTTTTTCTTATATGTATTTAAGAATTACATTAATTGGAAGAATCAACCTCCTGTTTTCTCCAGGTACAAATGAAAGGAGCCTCTGACCCCCTATATTTTTAGGCTACAACATGAGGGAAGCTACAACTCCCCAATTCTATGGCTACAACAAGAAGGAGGCTACAACCCCCTATGTTCTCTAGATAAAATTGGAAGGTGACTACAACCACCTATCTTTTCCCTGTCCTGCCACCCTGAAATATAATTGTTAAATGAAGAAACCACTGCCACACTATCAATGTGAGATATACCATTGTAAACCTATACCGACTTGTACCATTGACCTATATCCAACCTGTACCACTTCCCTGTAATCAAACTGTACCTAAACTAATCTTGTACCAACCAAAAAAAACATATACACGACCTGTTTGTTCTGTAGTGCGTGTATATATGTGCCCTATCTATACTGCAACCCGCATATGTACGCGACCTATATGTACTACAACCTGTGTATGCCTTTTGAAAACTAGGGTTTTCTCTCTTCTGAAAATTTCTTACCCTCTGTAGTCTCTATCACATAAACCTGCAACATGTCATAGTGACCAAACTATAACTATTCCCTATGCCTACATCCTCATACGTATCATTTACCCAAATGCATCTATATATCTCTAGCCATGTGTTATACAAGTGTGTGTAATCATGAAAAAGTATAATAACCCTCACATAAACTAGACATCAAACCCTTATTGATAAAAAACCTTTCAATACATCAAACACTTCACAAATACAAGCTCTCAACCATGTACCAAAAAAAATCTTAACCATATGCCAAGAAATACAAGATGTGCCTCAACAATAACAAGATGTGTCAATGATAAATATTGATTATACCAACATTGTATTTCTATAGATATGACTTATACATAGATTCCCATGTAGCCACTAATCTCTCTAGGGAAAATCCTCAAACCCCCATAACCATTTCTCATGTAGACAACAAAATCCAACTACTCATAGAAATACGACATACTTTTTGAACTAGTGGATAGATCTGATGTACCATATCACTCTAGACCTTCCTGGGAGATTACTTTCAGACTTTAGAGACTTGAAATATTAATCTTCTCAAGTTTTTAGGGATTTACCCTCATGTACGTTCCCTATTATACTGCTAGCCCACATACATATGTTCCATGCTCCACTGCAACCCGCATACACCTCAAAAACTAGGTTTTTTCCAGTATTTTCTGTAATTTTGAAACTTTCGTCGTTAACCCTTTATACTACCTCAGACTTGCACAACTTCCAATGTATCAATGAGTATCTGCAATAAACCTTACACAATAATAGATTTTCAATGTTCTCAATAGGTGTTAATAGGATAGCCTTGCTCTCTTATTTATACTTCCATGTATCTTACTCAAGGGGTTACCTTCTAACCAACCTAACCCAATTTCCTTCTTTTAGCGCTAACCTACTTCTAACCACTTGTCCACTTCTAACCCACTTTGATACAAATAGTAAATTCTCCACTTCTAGTTGAAACTAATTTATTTTTAATTATTTTCTTATTGCAACGACTTAACCCATGATTAACTCCTAGTTTCACTCACTTGACTAGTCAACTTCTTCTAGGAGCTTCTAGAATAATTTTGACTTCTTTGACCTTCTAGATAACTCATGAGGGTTATCCAACTTCACAAGGCCATAACTCTCTAACCGTGAGGAGTTATGTGGTTTTCCACATATCACCATAAATGGTATGACATGTACTATCCATATAGACTAGTCATACCTACAAATATATTAAACTTCATACCATTATACATCAATAAAACTGAAGTTCGTTAATCATACTATTGGGGCTACCAGACCTTCTTCAAGGGTTGCAATTAATGAAAACCAACCCAATTAATCAACAATATCTCCCTTTTTCATTGATGGAAACACTCTGATGCAATACTGAAGTCATATTGCTTATGCTTCCCCTGTGACCATTGCTCCCCCTGGAATCATGCTCTGTTCTCTCTCTCCAATAATCTAACTCTTTGTCCTGCATCTGATGAATCTTCCCCCCTTTGAAATCAATGGAAAAGGTAACTTCTCGTCTGGGGCTGCTCCCCCTAACTGAACTATCCTTGGGGTTGCTCCCCCTGACTAAACTCTTCCTGAACCTTCTCCCCAAACCTGAACTCTCCTTTGTATGGTGCTTCCTTGTGTAAATCTAAGAAATATAAGATAATCATTCAAAATAATTCATTTTGGAGTAGAAATTACTACAAGTCTCTGGAAAAGTTACTCTAAGGATTCCCTTGGAAGCAGTTTTGTGAAGATATCTGCAACATGTTCCTTTGTTCCCACATATTCAACTCTGATGTTCTTCTCCACAACCCATTTCTGTAGAAAGTGATACTTGATTGGAATGTGCTTCATCTTGGAGTGAATCATTGGATTCTTTGAGATACTAATAGCACTTGTATTATCACAATATATAGGAATGGGCTCATCATACTCAACCTATATATTTTTCAAGGTTTGTTGTCAGTATTTGTCTAATCTGGAATACCATGCTCTGGGGCCTTTTTGAGACCATACAAGGCCTTCTTTAATCTACAAACATAATATTCATTCTTTGACAACTGAAATCCTTCTGGTTGCTCAATGTAGACTTCTTCTTCAAGTTCCCCATTTAGAAAGGATGATTTCACGTCCATCTGACACACTTTAATATTATTGGAGCATGCATAAGATAAGATCAATCAGATTGCTTCCATTCTGACAATTGGGGAAAACGTCTCTTCAAAGTCAATACCTTCAACCTGTGCATATCCTTTACATACCAATCTAGATTTGTTTCTGGTAACCTGTCCATCTTCATTCAATTCATTTATCAAGACCCACTTTGTGCCAATCACATTCTTCTGCCTTGGTCTTGGAACCAATTTCCAAGTGTCATTCTTCTCTATTTGATCCAATTCTTCATTCATGGGATTCTTTTAGAATTCATCCTTGCTGGCTTCTCCAAAAAAAATTGGTTCAATTGAAGATAAGTGTGCTAGGTGCAGTTGTTCTGGTGAATGGATTTTTCTTCTAGTCTCAATTCCTGCATATTTGTTCCCAATAATCTGATCTGAAGGATGATTCTTCTATACTCATTTGCTAGGTGTCTTTGGAGGTACTTTCTAAATTTGCTCTTCTACTTCATTCTGATCTTCTTCATCTTCCCCTTCTGCAACCTCTTCATCCTTTTCTTCTTTTTCGTAAACATGTTCCACTAATTCTTTTTCTTCTTCCTTTAATTTTCATCCACATGTTTCATCAATTGCTACATTGATTCTTTCCACAACTTTGTTGAGCCTTATATTGTAACACTTGTATGCTTTCCTTGTACTTGAGTAACCAACAAGTACACCTTTGTCCACACGAGAGTCAAACTTTCCCATTCTTCCATCTTCTCTTTTGATGTATCATTTGCTTCTGACAACTCTGAAGTGCTTCACATTTGTTGGTATTCCTTTCCATAGCTCGTAGGGAGTTTTTTCACTTTTGTTTCTAAGCATTACTCTGTTTTGAATGTGAACTGTTGTATGAACTGCATGTGTCCAAAAGACACATGTCAAGTTAGAATCCATTAACATTGTTTGATCCATTTCATGTACAGTCATATTCTTTCTTTCAACAACTCCATTATGTTGAGGTGTCCTAGTGATGGAAAATTTTCTTTGTATTCCATGTTTGTTACATAAATCAAAAAATTCATTTGATGTGAACTCTCCTCCATTATCAGATCTCAAACATTTTATTTTTGAATCCATTTAATTTTCAACCATTTCCTTGTATACCTTGAATTTGTAAAATACTTTTGACTTAGTCCTGAGAAAACAAACTGAATTCATTCTTGTATAATCATCAACCAATAACATAAACTATTTCTCACCTTTTAAACCCTTTGTTCTAGTTTTCCAACTAGATAAGTCTGCACAATTTCCAGTGGTCTTGTCGTTGAGTATTCCTTTGATTTGAACCTGGTCTTTGTTTTCTTTCCTCGTTGACAATGCTTGCATAATATGTTGGTTGGTTTCGTGATCTGGGGCATTTCTTTGACTACTTCCTTTTTTCTGACTTTGGAGAGGTTTTCGAAGTTTATCTGACCCATTCTTCCTTTCCTAGAAAACACTTTTCATTTCCAATTTCACTTAATACATATATGTTTCTTGAAGTTCTTGCAGTTGTTGCATTCAATTTTCCTGATCTTGTTTTTCTTATTTCACACTTATGTGAATCGAAGGTAAGTTTATGACCTTGTTCACACATTTTACTTACACTTAGAATATTATGTTTCATATCTTCCACTAGTAGAACATTTTTTTCCTAGGTATTCTTATTTCCAATTATGACTGTGCTTTTTCCAATGATTCTAGTCGAGTCATTATTTCCAAAGGAGACTAATCCATCTCTTTCCTTTCTTAATGTAATAAACTTGTCTTCATCACTTGTAATGTTCTTTGAAAAACTATTGTCAACATACCAACCACATTTCTTGTGTTTAGCTTGTAGAGTGAGTGCACATTCTTCATTGTTAAATTGATCCTTCTTTCTTATCCATATTCCCTACTGAGGTTCTTGTCTGTGACTATTTTTATTCTGTTGTGATTCCCTATGATGGACTTACATTCTACAATATTTGTCCATGTGTCCAAAGTTGTCACATTTGTAGCATTCCACTTCAGTTCTCAATGATTCAAACCTGTTGTAGATTCTTCTATGTGTTTCACTAGGGCTTATTTGATAAGCATTTTTTGCATGACTTTAAAAGTTGTTTTTGTTCCTTCTATTAGATCTATAATTTACATCTTTATGTCCAAAATTATTACATGCATAAAATAAACCAAAAAAGATAGTTTGATACCTCAGAGTTGAATATCTTCTAAAAGGAGTTACTCTTCTAAATCATTCTTCATCCTGAGGCCTACTTATTTCTGACTGTCGCTAATTTTGAAATATGACTCTTCTAGGTGGAGGAGTGTCCCTGTGATTTTCCTTGTAAAACTTCTTGTCTCCTCTAACCATCTCTGCATAGCTTCTTGGTTGTGTTTATTTATCTGTGGTTTTGAAGCTTGAACCTCTTTCTATATAATTTTATCCTAGTCTGTACTTTTCATGATGTGGCCTTTGACTGCTGATAATATTATCCAAAACCTTAGATTTGTTCTGTATGTTTTTCTGTTGAAGGTCTTTTCTCAATGTGACAACCTCTGCTTCCAAATTTCCAACGATCCTGTCCTTTTCTTCCAACTGTTCTTTGAGTGCATCTTCGATTCTTTTTTCTTCTTCTATTTGAACCTTTAATTCAATGATCATATTCTCTAGTTCTTCAGATTTTTAATTATGAGTGTCTTCTTTCTTGTTTAGTTCTTCTTGGAGCTTCTCGTTTTTCTTCTTTTCTCTTTTTATAAATTATATAGAACTCAAAATTTCTCCTATGTAGTCAACTTATGCCTCTTCATATTCCTCTTCAGTGCCTTATTTATCGAATTCTTCTATTTCCATGAATATAACTCTTTCTGTCTCACTTTCACTAACTTCATCTTCATCTAATGAGGAGTCATCTTCTTTGGTGCAAAAACTTTTCTTGAAGACTTTATTTTTTGTTCTTTTTCCTTTATATGTTTGTTTTCTATTTGAATAATATTATTCATTTCTTTCTTTTTCTTGTGAGGACATTTGTTACAAAAATGACCAATCACATTACAATTAAAACAAATCAATGGAAGCTTACCTTTATATTTTCCATCGGTTCCCTTTTCAGTCTTCTGACAAAGTTGGCCACTTATTCATCATCCTTTGAGATGTCACTGCTACTGCTATATTATTTTTCCTTTTTATTTCCCTTTTACTTTGGCTTCTTGGATGCTTTGAATGCTTCTTCTTTTATACCTGGATTTTCCTGTTCAATTCTCATTTCATAGGATGTGAATATTCCATGTAGTTCATCCATGATTATTGAGTCTAGATCTACTCTTTCTTCTAGTGTTGAAATCATGGGATCAAATTTCATTGGAAGATATCTTAGTACCTTTTGAACAATTATAGATTTATCAACTTCTTCTCCCAATATATGATTGCATTCATTGTTTCATCAACTCGTAAGAAGTAAGTTGCAATGTTCTCATCTTCCTTCATCTTTAGCTGTTCGAATTGACCTTTGTAAGTTTGAAGCTTTTTTTCTTTGAATTTTGTATCTCCTTCATAAATATTATGAATTTTTTCTCAAATCTCTTTAGCGGAGATACAATGCATAGATTTGGTGTATACCGAATCACAAAGACCATTCATAAGTGCATTTGTGGCTTTAAATGATTTAGAATGAGTTTCTTTCTGTTTCCATTTGTTGGTAGAACTGTCGGTTCTTTGTATCCATATACAACTAATTTACAAACCTCAAATCCATGTGCTTGTACATATGTTTTCATCCTTCTCCTCCATAATGCATAGTTCTTTCCATCAAACTATGGTATTCCATTTTTACACATATGGTTTCTCTCCATGATCTACCTTTTAGTGGTTAAACAAATTTCTTGAAGGAACCTTCTCTGATACCAATTGCTAGATTACTGAGGGGGGGTGAATCAATAATAGATATTTTTAACCCTTTCAACCATAGTATGAAAGTGTTATTTATCTTTATGATCAATATAGAATTATCATCCAATAAGTGCAGAGTAAATAAACCATGAAAAAATGAACAATCATACACATACATAGTACACCAATATTTTTACATGGAAACCCAATGTGGGAGAAAATCACAAAATGTTTTTTGTTATATGTATTTAAGAATTACATTCATTGGAAGCACCAACTTCCTTTGTTCTCCAGCTACAACTGGAAGGAGGTTCTGACCCCCTATATTTTTAGGCTACAACCTGAGGGAAGCTACAACTCCTCAATTTTTTGGCTACAACCAGAAGGAGGCTACAACCCCCTATATTCTCTGGCTACAACCGCAAGGTGGCTACAACCACCTATCCTTGCCCTGTCCTTCCACCCTGAAATATAAGTGTCAAATGAAGAAACCATTGCCACATTATCACTGTGAGATATACAACTGTAAACCTGTACCAACCTATACCACTGACCTGTAGCCAATATATAACACTTCCCTGTAATCAACGTGTACTTGAAATGAGCCTATACCAACCAAAAAAAATAGATACATGATATGTTTGTTCTACATTGTCCATATATACACGCCCTATATATACTGCAACCCACGCATGTACATGAACTATTTGTACTGCATTCTTCTTATGCCTTCGGAAAATTAGGGTTTTCTCTCTTCTGAAAATTTCTAACCCTTTGCAGCCTTTGTCACATCAACCTGCAACCTGTCAATGTGTCAGGACTGTAATTGTTCCCTATGCATACATCCTCTTACATATCCTTTACCCAAATGCATCTATATCTCTCTAGTAATGTGCCATACAAGTGTGTGTAATCATGAACAAGTATAATAACCCTCACATGAACTAGACATCAAACCATTACTGATAAACAACTTTTCAATACATCAACCACTTCACAAATACAAGCTCTCAACCATGTACCACAAAAAATCTTAACGATATACGAAGAAATACAAGATGTGACTCAACACTAACAAGATGTGTCAATGATAAATATTGATTATACCGGCATTGTATTTATGTAGATCTGAATTATACATAAATTCCCATGCAACCACTAATATCTCTAGGGAAAATCCTCAAACCCCCATAACCATTTATCATGTAGAGAAAAAAATCCAACTAGTCATAGAAATAAGACATACCTTTTGAACCAATAGATAGAAATGATGTACCTTATCATTGTAGACCTTCCTAGGAGTTTCTTTCAGACTCTAGAGACTTGGCATCTTCATCTTCTCAATTCTTTAGGCCTTTAACCTCATGTACACACCCTATTATATTGCTAACCCTTGTACATACGTGCCCTGCTCCATTGCAACCCATGTACACCTAAAAAACTAAGGGTTTTTCATTATTTTATGTAATGCCGAAAATTTCATGGTCAACCCTTAATGCTACCTCAGACTTGTGAAACTTCATATGTATCAATGAGTACCTACAATAATCCTTACACAATAATAGATATTCAATGTTCTCGATAGGTGCTAATAGGAGAGCCTTTCTCTCTTATTTATACTTCCATGTAGCTTCCTCAAGGAGTTACCTTCTAACTAGCTTAACCCAATTTCCTTCTTTTAGGGATAACCTACTTCTAAACATGTGTCCACTTCTAACCCACTTTACTACAAATAGTAAATTCTCCACTTCTAGTTGCAACTAATTTATTTTTAATTATTTTCTTATTGCAACAACTTAACCCATGATTAACTCCTAGTTTCACTCACTTGACTAGTCAACTTCTTCAAGGATATTCTAGAAATATTTTGACTTATTTGACCTTCTAGATAACTCATGAGGGTTCTCCAACTTCACAAGCCCATAACTCTATAATCGTGAGGAGTTATGTGGCATTTCAAATATCACCGAAAATGGCATGGCATGTACTATCCATCTAGACTAGTCTTACCTGAAAATATATTAAACTTCATACCATTATACATCAATGAAACAAAATTCTCTTAACCATATTGTTGGGGCTACCAAAATTTTCTACCGGACTTTCTTCAAGGGTTGACATCAATGACAACCAACCCGATTAATAAACATTTTGCATGCAACCGAGGTCGAATCAAGAAAAATGAAGACATGGGTTTTGTGAAAAATATAACCATTTGAGACCCACACCAATGATATTATATGAAAATGCACATAGAGGAATACATGAGCAATGTTTTAAGGAAAATTTATGCTTTTTACCACTATGCACGGATAAAACTAGAATTCAATGTTTTTTCACAGTTGGGTATTTTCTTCATCAAAATGAAATTATGAAGGTAAAGTATGGTAAAGAAGGTAAAAATACATTGTAACCCTTTTGAATCACTCAATTTGGACTTAAAATGAGTTCGTGGCATATTTTTTGTGCATTTGGGAAACTTGAACATATCTTCTTAACCTTTTCATTTATGTAAACTACAAGGGTGCAATAGTTATGGATTGGGAAATTAGTCCTATTTTTTAGGTTCTCAATATTGGTAGCATGGAAGAAAGAGAAAATGTTGATGCAACTATGTCTATCTTGTCAGTTGTTGATGCGAACAAGATAACTATTCGTGTATTTGGTGCAATTCTAGGCCAAAGTGGCTTTAGTCATAGAGGCTCTTCTTATTGTTTGTTAGCTGCAGATAAAGTCCTTTGAAAAATGTGTTTCCCACAAAAGGCTCTTGATGCTATTCTCTTGGACCATGTCAAATTTCTCAATTCTTTGCGCCAAATAACCCATGTAAAGTGTGTTGTTGTAAAATCTTTACAACAATTTGTAGGATGTAACTCAAGAGATTATGGTATGGAACTTGGTAAAATGGATGGAAGCCTAGAATGACCTGAAATATCTGAAAGTTGATTGAATACTTTGTTTCAGGGGAGTTGAAGGCTAAGTAAGTCTCTAAGATGGTTGGAAAAGGTTGGTCATGAAAAATATTTTGAAGTAAAATTTAAATCCTTTTGAGGAAAGGGATGCAATATGTCATGCGAAGAAATATAGATAAGGGAATGTATTTAAAAATTAGAGAGTCTACCCAAAACCAACATACTTGACTTGATCCAAATAAAATATGCATATGGATTTTCTTCTAGTTCACACAACATAAGTCATTGCTGTTATAGTCCAAGTGATAATGACTGCAATAGGTGCATCATTGATGGATAAATCTAGCAGGTGCCCACTTCTAATGATTTTTGCGGGAGGAATGAGCACAAGTTGCTTTATTGTTCGACTATCATTTTACATACAAGGAATTTTTTATGAGTCTTTTCATCTACTACTTGCAATAAAATTATCATTAATTGGTATTTTGGGTTATATTACAACATTTTCGATTCGCATGGATGAAATTTCATGGGTCATAATTTTTGAAATATTTCCTTTGAATATGAAGCATATTGTTGGTAGTCTGGTGTCTTTCGCAACTTGGCTTGGTTCATGGATTGTCACCCTCACTTTTAATGTTGAGAAACTATTGTCATGATGTCAAAGTGGTAGTGATGATGATGATGTGGCAGTAATGATAATGATGTAATAGTGATGATGATGATGTGGCAATAATGATAAGGATGTAATAGTGATGATAATCATGTGGCATTTAAAAGGGGAGATTGTTTGAGTATCAAAGCCATGAATCCAAGTGAAGAATCCTTGAAGCCATGAATCCAAGTAAAGAAGCCTTGAAGCCATGAAGCCAAGAGAATAAGCCTTGAATACATGTAGATGAAACCTTGAGAATCCAACATGGAATAATCAAGCCATCAATAAAGGTCAATGTCAAATAAAATTGAAGAATCCTCTGAAGCAGTAATGATGTTTCCACTTGAAGAAGCCTTGAAGTTCCTTAAAGGAGCCTTGACATAAATGTATATAACTCGATGCAGGAGCATCGCCAACAACAAGCGAGCGTGGGGGAAAGCGCCAACGCATTTTGGCAAATGATAAATTGTTTGAAATATTTTGAAGTTGGATGCGACAAAATTAAATGTAATAGTTAAGAAAGGGCATACTTGTAGACTGTAATCAGACCTTGAGTGTCCCACGCTTGTCTGAAGGACTAAGAGGCATTTATGCTAGTAAATGTAAGTAGATAGCTTTGAATTCTTAGATTAGACAGTTTTAGGAGCCGGAGGGAAAACGGATATAGACACCCTCACTTGTATCATTGTAACATTAGAAGCATAATCAATCAAGAGAGCATAGGAGAGCAGAAGCAGAGAGCTGTGTAGAAAAACCCATGTACGGAAGTTCTGGATTAATACAAAGATCTTCAGTTCAAACTCATGGTGTTCAATTGCTTTCTGTGTTTGTACATGTTGATTGATATATGATTGTTTACTCTCTATTATGCATTTGATTTGATGCGTGAATGTACGATTTCATGTTGAATGTATGAAATCTGAAGAGAGGGAGAGTAAAGGATGAGTTTCAATTGTTTCTCTGTCTGAGCAAGAGGTTTCCTGCAAGGAGTGCAGTGAAATTTTCTGCAAGGTGTGCGTTGACAGTAGTCAAAGTTCGTCTCTGAAAGCTCAGAAGGGATAGAATTGTTCTCATTCTCATAGGAGTGCAAGTTAAGCACAGGAGCCATGCAAAGTGTGCGTTGTTTGAGAAGATTGTCAGGGTTTGCAACCTGAGGGAGTTGTTGAAAAGACTATTTTCGTAGGGAGTGAACATAGTTGAAGAGGTTCAAACACTTGGAAGTATTTGAGGAATTGCCACAAGGAGTGTGTGTAGGAGTCTTCTTGAAGACTTGAGTTGTGGAGAAATCTCAAGAGGGCTAGTGCCTTGAAGAGTTTTAAGAAGGCGTAGCAACGTTGTTTTGCAGGTGGATAAGTTTCATGAAAGAACACTTTGTTCATTTTGCAGGAATCGTCAAGGAGGAATTGGACGGTCAAAATTCTTCGAGGGGAATTCGCGAAGTCCCAAGAACCATCATATCTTGCAGAGGAGCAAGAAGGTTACGGCGAGTGTTTTTCTAAGAGAAAGCTCGGGAGAAATCAGACCGTGGGATCCAAGCCAACAATGATCGTTGGATCACTCGTGTAATCGCATTTCGTGGATTCGAGAGTTGAAGGTTTAAAACCTTTGCATCAAGATTCACGAGGTCGCGAGTGGTGAAGTCGCGAAAGAATCTAAGCCATCCATCGGAGGAGGACAGGTGGTAGAGATCAAGGGATCTCGCGAATTCGGAGGTTTGCAAAGTGAGAGCCCAAATATTGGGTGCTCCAAGTCGCGAGTGGCGAAATCATGAGGAGCAAGGACATCCATAGGATCCAGGTCAAGTGAGGACCGTTTGATCAGAGTCTCACCGCACCTATCGTGCATTCGGAGGTTTGAAGGTGCAGAAGAACCTGACAACACATAGTGGATAGGTGGCATACTTGTCGACACTGAGGTCAAACCTTTGTTGACCGTTTCGAGGTTTCGTGAGTCGGAGAACCGAGAGCATAGCATCAAGATTCGTGAAGTCGCAAATTCTGAAACTCAAAAAGGTGGGAAGTTCCGTTGTGGGACCCGCGTTGACAACGTGTCGAAATTTTGGTGTTTCGGCATATCGACGGATAGGAAGTCGAGACTTCTATCCCGAAATTCCCGAAGTCACAAGTTGTGATAAGAAGTAGCGAGGAGTTTGGGATCTCGACATTTCGAGTGTTGGGATACAATGGAGGTAGTGCTTCGGGAAGCGAAGTCGCGAAGTGTCGAAGTCGGGCATAAGAGACACGTGGCAGAACCACGCGGTGGGCCCAGGAAATAGACCGGCGGACACATGTCACATATTGGAAGGAGTCAACACTACGCTGACTTCTCGCGTCTCGTGGATTCGCGAGATAAGAGCACAAGAATTCAACCTTTGAACTCACGAAGTGTCGAGTAGCGAGAGGAGCTTGTGTGAAGCTTAGCCAGTGGTCACGTGTAGAGGGCACTGATGAAAGAAGAGCTATACCCATTTCACGATCTCGAGTATCACGAGATTGGAGAGGGAGAGTTGGGAGTCATGACTCATGAACTCGCGAGATTGCGAGCTGCGAAAAGGACCTGTGGATCGATAAATTGCAGATTCCAGCAAGAAATCGAAAGGAGCCACTTTTGCTCAAGGGGATAGAGAACGATCCTGTGAGCGGATCTCGGCCCGAGGGTCGATAGGTCTGCGTCGATTTGGTATCAGAGCTTGACTTTGTTTTTATATTTCAGACGGGGAAAGAAAGAAAGAAAATATCATCCATGTCACCGAGAAGAAGAGACAGACAAACACCTGATCTGCCAGAGGAAATTTAAATGCCAAGAGGAAGGGGTAGGCAGGTGCCAAATCCATCCATGGAGAGATAGATGCGTCACATACGCACCAGACTTGTGGACATGGAGACAGCTCAGAGGCGCACAGTTGGTGTTGGAGATGTTAGTGAATCTGAAAGTGAAGATGAAGCTGGACATGAAGGAGAAGAAGTTACAGCAGAGGATGCAGCAAATGAACGCCTACTTAGGGTTGTTGCAAGAATGGGTGCTAAGGAAAAAATGGATATTCTAGTATATGAAGGAAATATGGATGTTGAAGATCTTCTAGACTGGATTAGAGCTCTAGACACATATTTTGACTATGAAGATGTCGAAGAGGAAAAAAAGGTCAAACATGTTTTCACAAGATTGAAAGGACATGCATCATTGTGGTGGGATGAGCTACAAGCTGACAGACGTTGCAAAGGCAAGTAGAAAATCAAGAGTTGGGATAGGATGATCCTAAAGATGAAGGTGAAATTCATCCCCAGGGATTACTAGATTACTCTGTTTCGGAGAATGCAGAATTTGAGACAAAAACTGATGTCAGTAAAGGAGTACACTGAAGAATTCTATAGACTGAACATCAGAGCAGGTCATCGCGAAAGTGATGATGAAAAGGTTTCCAGATATATGAATGGTCTGAGATACGACATTTAGGATGAGATGAGCATGATGACCATCCAAATGGTGGTAGATTCTTATCATATGGCTTTGAAGGCTGAAGAGAAGTTGAGCCACAAACAAGGTCAAAGAGGTTGAGGTAGAAGTCATCCCAGAGGCAAATCAGTTGCCCAGGATAGAAATCAGAAACCCAAGGAAGAGTGGAAGAAACCTCAGACTCAACTTGAGAGAGGTGGAAGCTCACAGAGAGGGAAGCATACTGAACAGAGAGGTCAGTATGCTGATGGAAACATTTTTCCTCGTACCAGAGGTAGAGGAAGAGGAAGAGGTGGAGTGGTGAAATGCTTCACATGTGGAAAGAATGGATACAAGTCTTATGAATGTCCAGATAAGAAGAAATAAGGTGGTGAAATTCACATTGTAGAATCACAGAGGAGGAATGTTGAGGCAGAAGATGCTGAAGGCGGGAGATCGTTGATGATGCAAAAAGTTCTCTTAACACCAGAGAAGGAGGTGGAGAGTTTGGTCCAAAGGAACAGACTTTTTTGGACCGCTTGCAAGACCAAAGACTGGGCATGCAAAGTCATCGTGGACAGTAGTAGCACAGATAATCTCGTTTCTACAGAGATGGTAGAAAAGATGGAGTTGGAGACGATTAAACATCCAAGTCCATACAGAGTTTCATGGCTACAAAAAGGACATCAGGTAAATGTCACTAAACAATGTTTAGTTGAGTTTAAAATAGGAGGGTATAAAGATGAAATACTCTGTGATGTCATTCCCATGGATGTTTCTCATCTATTGCTGGGTAGGCCGTGGAAATATGACAGAAATGTGATTCATGATGGGAGGAAGAACACATACACCCTAGAGAAGAATGGGAGGACTCACATGTTGTTGTCGATTAAGGACAAAGAAGTAAAACCTGAAGTAAGCAACATTGTACTTCTCATGAGTGGGAAGGAACTTCTTACAGAGGTTAAGAAGAAGGAGGAACTGCAATTCATTGTGGTCAGGAAGCCTAAAATTGTTTTAACCAGTACAAGGGTAGATGATTTACCGGAAGAGGTTCAGAAACTGTTGGAGGAATTTGCTGACATAGTAGTGGATGAACTACCTCGTTTGTTTCCACCAATCAGAAGTGTGAGTCATCATATTGATCGCATACCTGGAGCTAGTTTACCAAACAAAGCAGCGTATAGATTGACATCGCAGGAGAATGAAGAGGTCAAAAGACAGGTCCAGGATTTAATGGACAAAGGGTTAGTTAGAGAAAGCTTGAGTCCATGTGTTGTTCTGACAGTGCTCAGTCCGAAGAAAGACGGAGGTTGGACGATGTGTACTGACTCGAGGGAAATCAACAAGATAACCATCAGGTACAGATTTCCATTGCCAAGGATGGATGATTTGATGGATTGCTTGAGTGGGGCCAAAAAAATTTCAAAGATTGATTTGAAAAGTAGATATCACCAGATTCGTATGAGAGAAGGTGATGAATGGAAGACAACCTTCAAGACTAACGAACGATTGTATGAATGGCTTGTTATGCCATTTGGCTTAACGAATGAGCCAAGTACTTTCATGAGGTTGATAAACGAAGTCTTAAAGGATTTCATCGGAAAATTTGTCATTGTGTATCTGGACGACATACTGATTTTCAGTAAAACAGAGGAAGAACATCTGAAACATTTGGCTACAATGATGAAGAGGCTACAACAAGAGAAGTTGCTGATAAATATGAAGAAATATTCATTCATGAAGACAAAGCTCATTTATTTGGGTTTTTTTATTTCTATAGACAAGTTGAGGATGGATCCAGATAAGGTGGAGGTAATTTAGAATTGGCCATCACCGAAGAGTATATTTGAGGTGAGAAGTTTTAATGGATTGGCTAGTTTCTACCGGAAGTTTATCAGGAATTTCACTGGAATTAGTGCACCGATGATGGACACAGTGAAGAAGAGACACAAGTCTTTTCACTAGATAGAAGAGGCTGAGAAAATTTTTAATTTGTTGAAAAGGAAAATCACGGAACAACCAATTTTTGTGTTGCCGGATTTTAAAAAGACATTTCAAGTAAAATGTGATGCAAGTGGATTTTGTAACACCCTACTTCCCCCAGTTTGTAAAAATAACTATACTGGCCAAGAACTGTGGCAAACTCAAAAATGTGAATGTGTGATGTAAATGGACCTTGTGAAAAAGGTCGATGAATGTGAATAATATTATGAATATATATTGCAGGACTGCTGAGAGGGGATATGCTGAAAAAGAGACCACGATGGCTGAAGAAAGGTGGTGGAAGGCACCTGGAAAGGTGGTGTTAACTTCCACCAAAACCAATACTATATTTAGATTTCACTGGCCCGGAGAACCAAGAGAGACTCTTTGGCCCGAAATAAATTACTCACAGGTTGGTAGGTAGATGGCTCCTCAGGAATTAATGGGGGATGGGGGAAGTGAACTGCCCATCCGTAGGAGCCTCGGGCCTGACCACCGTGAGGGAAATCGCGCAACATGCAACCTTGAAAGAGGGAAATGCATGAGGAAGAAGTGTGGAGAGGGAAGACATGAGGGAAGGAGGAAGAAATCTGGAGATATGCAGAGTGAGTGATAGCAGAAAAGGGGGAGAGTAAACCTCGTTCTCGGTCACTGGCAAACCGAGACGCAGTCTCGCAGCATCATGGTCTCAGCTCGAGGGTGGCTAGTGGTAAATCAATTGGGAGTCGTTGAGCCTACGGTTGGGTGGAAACGAGCACCCCTCTCAGCAATTGCATCACCTCTGGTGTTATTTCTGATAAGTGTTATTTGAAGTTGATGCCATAATCACATGTTCAATTTTACGTGCTTGTAAATAGTTCTGAATAGAAGTGTTTGCCTAATGGTTGAATTGATAGAATGGATGTATGTGTATGCTTACATGCCATAGTTGTTTTCTGCACAAATGATTAAGTCTGGGACATGAGTTCGCTCCACTGAGAATCATCTTATTTTCTTAGTTTCTCGTAATATTCTGGGAAGGCCCCTTGAGGGTACTCTTTCCTGAGAATTACCCCATAAACCTTGTAACCATATTGAACCTTACCAGAGACATGATTAAGATCAGATATAATTTCCCGAGAACCGTCTGAGGGTTCATGCAATCCGGGTCTGGAACCCTTATGCAAGAAAGATTAGTTTTCTAAGGTCTTGGGGTCATGGGAGCCTGAAGCTCCGAGAGTTTGAACTTCATGATTCAAGCTAAGAAGAGATAGAGAGTTCAAATATAGAAAGAAAATACACTGTCGCTTGGTAAATGAACGGTCAGAATCCTTTCGGGAATACCCCAAGCCTGTCAACACCGACGGATCTAGAGAAAGAGCGTAAGCGTTAACACCTCGCCCTTTCAGCCTTCGCAAATAGCGATGGGATCCTGGACCGTAGATCCTAGGGACCCATCGGAGCTCTATAAGCCATCGATCTTAACCTTTACTTAGGCGGGAGAGTGAACTCGACTACATCCTGAAAGTCCCGAAGACATCGGGACCGTCCATGTTGGAGGACAGGTGGCTGAGATCTGACCATTTCACGTATCAGGGATTCATGAGTTTGGAGGTGGAAGACCAGGCTCTTGGAGTCACGAAGTCCTGAGTCGCGAGATCGTGACGTGATCTGGGCCGTTGATAAAAGAGGAAGGATAGCCGTGGGATCTGATGTCTCGATACATCGCGTATCGGGGTTCATGTGTTTGGAGGTGGAATACTAAACCCTTGGAGTCGCAAAGTCCCGAATAGCGAGAAGTAGGAGCAACCTTTGAGTCAGGACCTCCTCGCCATATCACATATCGGGGTCTCAGAGGTTGAGGAGAATTAGTTTCGACTGTAGAAGTCCTGAGATTGCGAGTTGTGAGAGCTTGTGCAACACGTGGCACATTCGCTTGGTGGGACCTGCGTGGTTGACAGGTGGATACGCATTGCCTAGAGAAGGGAGTCAACGCTCTGTTGATTTCTCGCATCTTAGGGATTCGCCGGATAAGAGCGTGAAGGCTTGATGCTTCAACCTGTGAAGTTGCGAGTAGCGAAAAGAATCAAGGAAGGAGTCAACTCGGTGTTGACTTGTCGCGTCTCGGGAGATCGCAACAGGAGGGTATGAGAGTTCAACCCACGAACTCATGAAGGTGCGAGTTGCGAGAGGCACAGGTATTTAAGACCTAGCCTATGGTTACATGTGGGGAGCACTAATAAGGAGGGGCCATACCATATCAGAATCTCGGGTATTGACGATTGGTGAAGAAAATTTGAGGGTCTTCGACTCACGACTAATGAGGTCACGAGTTGTGAAAGGCACTTGCATTTAGGAATGTATGTGGTCCTATCGAGATAGGGACTAAAGAGAGGGAGTTATTACTTTTTCATTAAGCAGCAGGTAGATATGGACGGCCAAAATCTGTGTGCTCAGATCTACGACCAAGGTTTCATTCCAGAGCCCCCTCGCCATTCTACCTTTAAGATTGGACTCACTTGTATCACTGTGTCACGAAACACGAATAGGCGCCTGGTTTTTTTGGCCTGTGGTCCTAACCCACAATCATAGGGAGGTGAACAGGGAAGAACTAGCCTGCACTAGGCCCCCGTAGGAATTCGGGGATTCTGTCCCTTGAGGAAAAGAAAAAAATTTATTACGCCGTAGTGGGTGTGTTACAAATTGGTATCAGAGCATGGTTACAACACTTGGCCTGCTTGGGCTCATGAACGAGTTGCACAGAAGCTCCGTTCAGAACACTCTTAAAAAGAGTAACCCCCTGTCTTAACCTTCCTAATCAAAAAGACGAAGTTAAGAATGAAAAACCCCTATTGTGTGTGTGTACATGTAAAAATATGAATTATGTACTGATTATAAATGAATATAAATATTTACTGACAACCAGTGTTTTTCCTTTTTGCACACAAGCGGAAGATCAACCGCGGGAAATTATCAACACATAGTATGGTGACTCACCATGAAGTGGGAGAAGGCTCCCACAATAGAGATGAAGAGTCTAACGAAAGGAGGATAGTAGGGACCCCTCCAGATCTAGTTGAGACTGTGACGAGCCTCATGGTCGAATTAAAAAGTTGTAAGGCTGGCAATGAAAGGATGATGAAAGAACAAGAAAAGCAAACAGAAATTAACGCAGTTTTACTGCAGAGTTTATCTGATCTACAAAGACAAATGCAGCATGAACCTGAAACTCAGAAACATGGTCATATCAGTGGCCACACTGAGAGGAGAACCTCGAAAAAGGTCCACCCTAGATGTAAAGGACCAGTGCCGAGTGATTCCTCTGAGAAGGAAGCTGGAGATTCATAAGGCTCTTCTAGCAGCAGAACCAGTTCCTATTCCCAAAAGAAATAGAAGAAGAAAAATCCTTCCAAAGGTCGAAAATTCAAAGAATTTAGAAAGGCCAAACCACCCTCCTTCAACAGTGAAATAAAGAAGGGAGAGGAAGCAGAGGCCTAGCTGCTTGGACTAAAGAAGTATTTCAAAGTCCATGACTTTTCAGAAAATATGAAGGCCCGAGTGGCCACCTTCAATTTGAACGGAAAGGCTTCCATTTCGTGGGAAGACCTTAAGAATATGAAAGGGGTTTGCGAAGAGGACCTATATTGGGAACGGTTTGAGAAATACTTCCAAAAGAAGTATCTGTCGGAAAAATATTTCAACGAAAAGACTAAAGAGTTTTATGAACTCAAACTGGGACAACTCACTATAGAAGAATATGTCAACAAATTCCTCGATTTGTTGAGGTATGTACCCTATATCAAGGCGGAAAAGGAAAAGGTGCAATGCTTCATTAGTGGACTACCTAAGGACTATCGAAATAGAATTGAATTTGATGAACCAAAAACTCTAGAAGGCACTATTCGAAAGGCAACCTATTGTCATGAACAGTTTGGGCATCGAGCAGAACCTCACGAAGGATGGAAAAATAAGAATAGTTCAAGATTTTAGAAAAAGGGAATTAAATCCTCAGGATTTAAGAACTATAAGAAGAACCCAAGACTGAGATTTCCAGCTCGAAGTATGCACCAGCAGAATTTTCCCTCCTTGAGCAGAAACAAAACTTCTGGACCCATATTAGTGAAGACCGATAACCCAAAGAGAGAGCCTTTGAAATGTTGGGGTTGTGGGGAAGAACATCTATTGAGAGACTGTCCACACCGAAAACAGAATAGTCGGAGGATTTATAAAATCCAAGAATATACTACCGTCAATGATGTGGCCATGAGTGTGCCACAAATTTATGTAGCCTTGGATAATAACCAAGCCGACCATTAAGCTTCACTAGTGGATATAGAAGGTATGATTTCCAACCATCTAGTGTCTGTTTTGATTGACCCTGGTTCAAATTTGAGTTATATAGCCCCTAAATTTGTTGATAAGTGTAAACTACAACCACAAAAACATACCAAGCCATGGTTGGTACAGTTATCCACTGGCACCAAAAGGAGGATAGCAGAAGTCATACTAGCCTGCCAATTAATGTTGGGTGAATTCCCCACCCAAGCAACCCTTAACATATTACCCCTAGGATCATATGATATGTTGATTGGTATGGACTGGTTAGCTGCCGATAAAGCCAGATTGTACTGTTACCATAAGACCTTAGAATGTGTAAGTAAGGAAGGGAAGAGGATAACCCTTCAAGGGATCCGAAAACCTGTCTCGGTGAGACAAATATCAGTTCTACAAATGAGAAATTATTGTTGAAAGCAATGTACCCTATATGCAATAAAGGTGTTGAAAATAATCAAATATGAAAAACTAAACCCTGACAATCACCCTATCCTGAGAGAATACAAATATGTGTTTCCAGAAAAGGTATCGGGATTACCTTCGAGAAGGGACATAGACTTCTTGATAGAACTTGCACCGGGAGCAGTGACGATGTCTAGGGCACCCTATTGGATGAGCACACCCGAGTTAGTTGAACTCAAGTTACAATTAAAAGAAATGATGGATAAGGGCTATATTCAACCCAGCATGTCTCCATGGGGAGCACCAGTCCTGTTCGTGAAAAAGAAGGGCGGTACCCTTAGACTGTGTATAGATTATATGCAACTCAATATGGTAACCATAAATAACAAGTACCCCTTGCCCAGGATCGATGACCTGTTCGATCAATTGGAGGGTGCGTCTATTTTCTCAAATATTGATTTGAGGTCGGGATACCATCAAGTCTGAATCAAGGGTGAAGACATCCATAAAACTGCCTTCCGGATGAGGTATGGTCACTATGAGTTCGTGGTAGTGTCGTTTCGGTTGACCAAATCTCCTGCCACTTTTATGTGCTTGATGAACAATGTACTCAACAAGTTCCTAGACAAATTTGTTCTTGTTTTTATCGACGATATATTAATTTACTCCAAGAACAGAAAAGAGCATGAAGAGCATCTTAGACTTGTGCTGCAAGTGCTAAGAGAACATCAACTCTATGCTAAATTCAGCAAATGTGAATTCTTCCATAAGAAAATACATTACTTAGGCCATGTTCTCTCCGAAGAAGGAGTAGCGGTAGACCCTGACAAAATCAAGTCTATCATGGAATGGCCTACCCCAAAGGATGTTTCGGACATCAGATCCTATATGGGATTTGCAGGATACTATAGGAGATTTATAAAAGGATTCTCCAAGATTGGTTGTCCAATCACTGCCCTCCAAAAGAAGGGGATGAAATTCCTGTGGACACATAAATGTAAAGAAAGATTTCAAACCCTGAAACATCTATTGACCCATGCCCCCGTGCTGAAAATCGTCGATCCAGAAGTTGACTTCCTTGTGTGCACAGATGCCTGTAAAGAAGGACTCAGAGGATTCCTTATGTAGGAATGAAGTGTGATTTGCTATGAATCCCAAAAATTGAACGAGCATGAAGTCAACTATGTGACCCATGATCTAGAGCTGGCTGCCATAGTGCATGCCTTGAAAATGTGGAGGCATTACCTCTTGGGGAGAAAATTTGTACTTATGACAGATCATTGTGGATTGCGATACCTGTTTGATCAACCAAAGATCAATGCTAGACAAGCTAGGTGGATGGCCCTCCTTAGCGAGTTTGATTTCTAGATCAAAAACATTAAAGAAAAGGAAAATAGGGTGGCCGATGCCCTTAGCAGAAGTATGAAAACAATTCACCTGGAAATGGTGAACACCTGCAAGACAGATGTCAGAGAAAGAGTCAGAAATGTGCAAAAGACAGATCCATTTGTCCAAACCGTGACCATGTACCTACAACAAGAACCCACCGAAGTAAAATATGAAGGCTATCAAATAACCAAAGGAGGTCTGCTCACTTACAAAAACATATTTTATATTCCAGCATGTGACGACTTGAAGAGGTTCATTATGGATTAACTACATAAAAGACCCTACTCGGGTCATCGAGGATACCAGAAAATGATCATTTCCACCAGGAAACAATTTTAATGGCCTGGATTGAAGAAAGACATAGCCGAGTACCTAGCCAAATGCATAGAGTGCCAATAGGTTAAAGCAGAACATCGACACCCCGCGGGATTATTGCAACCTTTACCAATCACAAAATGGAAATGGGAAACCATCTCCATGGATTTCATCACTGTATTACCAACCTCAACCAAACATAATGATGCCATTATGGTGGTGGTGGATAAATTGAGCAAGTCTTCTCACTTCATCCCCATCAAGTCGACCTACAAGGCAATCGATATCACCCAGGTATTCATGAAAGAGATATTCAGACTGCATGGTATGCCGAAAGAGATCGTGTCTGATAGAGACACGAAATTTACTTCCAACTTTTGGAAATCAATGATGGTTGGTTTAGAGACCAAGTTGTTGTTCAGCACCGCCTATCATTCTCAAAATGATGGACAAACAGAAAGAGTGAATCAAATTATTGAAGACATGCTAAGAATGCATGTAATGCATTAACCCAATAAGTGGGAAGACTACCTGCCACTGGTAGAATTCGCCTACAACAATGGCTACCAAGCATCCTTAAAGATGAGTCCCTTCGAAGCCCTCTATGGTAGACCGTGTAACACTCCAGTTAGCTGGAGTAATCCCATAAACAAGATTTCTTTTGGACCCGACATGTTGAAAGAAATGGAACAACAGGTGACTCAGATAAAACAAAACCTGAAGGTCGCCTAGAACCGATAGAAAAGTTATGTCGACCAAAAGAGAACCTCAAGAGAGTTCAAAACAAGAGACCATGTATATCTCAGAGTTAGGCCCAGGAAGAGTTCCCTGAAAATGGGAGCTTGTGCGAAGTTGGCACCTCGGTATTGTGGACCCTTTGAGGCTCTAGATAGAGTGGGACCTGTAGCCTATAGGATAGCACTTCCTCCCATAGTAAAAGCACATAATGTTTTCCATGTTTCATTATTGAAGAAATATGTACATGATGCTAATCATATAATTGACTAGTCTGTGATCTAGGTAGAACCAGAGGGAGAATTTATACCATAACCTCAGTGCATACTGGACAGAAAGGAAACCCTACTCTGGAACCAAACCATTGCACAGGTCAAGGTGCAGTGGAGACATTTTAGCCCAGATGAGGCTACATGGGAAATGGAGGATGCCATGAGACATGAATATCTGATTTTGTTTACTTTGGTACATGCATGCCACGTTGATAGATAAGAACATCGAGGATGATGTTCCTTTAAGGGGGAGGGAATTGTAACACCCTGTTTCCCCCAGTTTGTAAAAATAACTATACTGGCCAAGAACTATGGAAAACTCAAAAATGTGAATGTGTGATGTAAATGGACCTTGTGAAAAAGGTCGATGAATGTGAATAATATTATGAATATATATTGCAGGACTGCTGAGAGGGGGTATGCTGAAAAATAGACCACGATGGCTAAAGAAAGGTGGTTGAAGGCACATGGAAAGTTGACGTTAACTTCCACCGAAACCAATACCGTAATTGGACTTCACTGGCCCAGAGAACCAAGAGCGGCTCGCTGGCCCGAAATAAATTAATCACAGGTTGGTAGGTAGATGGCTCCTTAGGAATTAATGAGGGATGGGGGAAGTGAACTGCCCATCCGTAGGAGCCTTAGGCCTGACCACCGCGAGGGAAATCGCGCCACACGCAACCTCGCAAGAGGGAAATGCGTGAGGAAGAAGCGCAAAGGGGGCAGACGCGAGGGAAGGAGGAAGAAATCTATAGATATGCAGAGTGAGTGATAGCAGAGAAGGGGGAGAGTAACCCTCATTCTCGGTCACTGGAAAACTGAGACGCAGTCTCGCAGCATCATGGTCTCAGCTCGGGGGTGGCTAGTGGTAAATCTGTTTGGATTCGTTGAGCCTACGGTTGGATGGAAACAAGCACCCCTCTCAGTAGTTGCATCACCTCTGGTGTTATTTCTGATAAGTGTTATTTGAAGTTGATGCCATAATCGCATGTTCAGTTTTATGTGCTTGTAAATAGTTCTGAATAGAAGTCTTTGCCTAACGGTTGATTTGATAGAATGGATGTCTGTGTATGCTTACATGCCATAGTTGTTTTCTGCACAGATGATTAAGTCTAGGACATGAGTTCTCTCCACCGAGAATCGTCTTATTTTCTTAGTTTCTCGTAATATTCTGGGAAGGCCCCTTGAGGGTACTCTTTTCTGAGAATTACCCCATAAACCTTGTAACCATACTGAACCTTACCAGAGACATGATTAAGATCAAGGATAATTTCCCAAGAACCATCTAAGGGTTCAGGCAATCCGGGTCTCGAACCCTTACGCAAGAAAGAGTAGTTTTCTAAGGTCTTGGGGTCATGGGAGCCTGAAGCTCCGAGAGTTTGAACTTCATGATTCAAGCTTAGAAGGGATAGAGAGTTCAAATATAGAAAGAAAATACCCTATCGCTTGGTAAATGAATGGTTGGAATCCTTTCGGGAATACCCCAAGCCTGTCAACATCGACGGATCTAGAGAAGGAGCGTAGGCATTAACACCTTGCCCTTTCAGCCTTCGCAAATAGTGATGGGATCCTGGACCATAGATCCCAGGGACCCATCGGAGATCTATAAGTCGTCGATCTTAACCTTTACTTAGGCGAGAGAGTGAACTCGACTATGTCCCGAAAGTCCCAAAGATATCGGGACCGTCCATGTTGGAGGACAGGTGGTTGAGATCTAACCATTTCGTGTATCGGGGATTCATGAGTTTGGAGGTGGAAGACCAGGCTCTTGGAGTCACGAAGTCCCAAGTCACGAGATCACGATGTGATCTGGGCCGTTGATCAAAGAGGAAGGATAGTCGTGGGATCTGACATCTCGATACATCGCGTATCGGGGGTTCGTGCATTTGGAGGTGGAATACCAAACCCTTGGAGTCGCGAAGTCCTAAATAGAGAGAAGTAGGAGCAACCTTTGAGTCAAGACCTCCTCACCATATCGCATATCGAGGTCTCAGAGGTTGAGGGAAATCAATTTCGACTGTAGAAGTACCGAGCTTGCGAGTTGCGAGAGCTTGTGAAACACGTGGCACGTCCGCTTGGTGGGACCCGCGTGGTTGACAAGTGGATACGCGTCGCCTAGAGAAGGGAGTCAACGCTCCATTTATTTCTTGCATCTCGGGGATTCGCGGGATAAGAGCGTGAAGGCTCAATGCATCAACCTGCAAGGTTGCGAGTAGCGAAAAGCGTCAAGGAAGGAGTCAACTCGATGTTGACTTGTCACATCTTAGGGGATCGCAACAGGAGGGCACGGGAGTTCAACCCACGAACTCACAAAGGTGCGAGTTGCGAGAGGCTTCGATATTTGAGCCCTAGCCTATGGTTATGTGTGGAGAGCGCTAATAAGGAGGGGCCATACCATATCAGAATCTCGGGTATCGATGATTGGTGAAGAAAATTCGAGGGTGTTCGACTCACGAATCGCGAGGTTGGGAGTTGTGAAAGGCACTTTCATTTAGGCATGTATGTGGTCCTATCGAGATAGGGACTAAAGAGAGGGATCTAATTATTTGTTGTTAAGTGACAGGTAGATCTGGACGGCCAGAATCTGCGTGCTCAGATCTACGGCCAGGGTTTCATTTCGGAGCCCCCTCACCATTCTACCTTTAAGATTGGACTCACTTGTATCGCTGTGTCACGAAACAAGAATAAGCACCTGGTTTGTTTGGCCCGTGGTCCTAACCCATGATCACAAGGAGGTGAACAGGGAAGAAATAGCATGTGCTAGGCCCTCGTAGGACTTTGGGGATTCTGTCCCTTGAGGAAAAGAAAAAAAATTATTATGTCGTAGTGGGTGTGTTATAGATTTTCAATAGGGGCAGTCTTGAGCCAAGAAGACAGGCCGATAGCATACTTCAGCGAGAAGCTGAATGAAGCGAAAGTGAAATACTCCACTTATGACAAGGATTTCTATGCTATTATTCAGGCATTGAAGAAATGGAGACATTACTTAATCCCGAAGGAGTTTGTCTTATACAGTGACAATCATTCTTTTCAATTTGTGACTCAACGGGAGAAGTTGAATCAAAGACATGTTAAATGGGTTGAATACATGCAGAAATTTACTTTTGTAACTAAGCATATTTCTGGAACTGCTAACAAAGTTGATGATGCTTTGAGCAGGAAATGTTTGTTGTTGCAGGAGCTCAGAGTCAAAACATTGGGTTTTGATGATCTATGGGACATGTACAGAGATGATCCATATTTTAAGGAGGCATATGAAGCAATTGAGAATCCAATTCTCAGGGACAGAAGCCAATGGACAGAATACATGATCCAGGAACGATTATTGTTTAAGGGTAATCAACTTTGTATTCCAAAATGCTCCATGAGGGAGAATTTGTTGAAGGAGAAACATAGTGGAGGATTGGCAGGGCATTTCGGTCATGACAAGACGTTCTCAAAGTTAAACGAATCATATTTTTGGCCAGGAATGAGAGCATACGTCAAAAGGTTCATGGACAGATGCAGAATTTGTCATCATTCAAAAGGGAAGAGGCAGAATACAGGGTTTTATCAACCATTACCCATACCTGAGAGGTCGTGGGATGCAATTAGCATGGACTCCATATTGTGGATGCCGAGAACACAAAGAGGGATTGACTCGATCTTTGTAGTGGTAGACAGATTTTCTAAGATGGCACACTTCATACCGTGTCAGAAAACTAGTGACGCAACTCACCCTGCGAATCTATTTTTCAAAGAGGTCATTCGACTTCACGGCTTGCCAAGGAGCATAGTTTCGGATTGAGACACCAAGTTCATGGGACACTTCTAGAGAACCTTATGGAAAAAGTTGGGAAAAAACTTGTCGTTCAGTTCATCTTGTCATCCTCAGACAGATGGACAGACAGAAGTTCTGAACAAAAGTTTGGGAGACTTGTTGGGGAGCTTGGTAACAGAAGACCACAATTAGTGGGACAATATTCTGCCACAAGGGGAATTTTCATATAATGATTCAATCAACAGAAGCATAGGGCAAAGTCCATTCCAAGTTGTTTACGAGATGTAGCCAAGAGGAGTTTTGGAATTGAGAGATTCAGAATAGAATGCAACTAGGAGTGCCAGTGTAGGGGATTTCACAGAAGCGATGAAGGAACTTCACAGCCAGGTGAAGGAGCGATTGCAGAACTTGAGCCAAGAGTATAAACGCAGAGAAGATCAACACAGGAGACAACTTCAATTCAAAGTTGGTGATTTGATTCTAGCACTTCTGAGAAAGGAAAGGTTTCTGAAGGGGACATATAACAAACTGAAGATGAAGAAGATCGGACCATGTAAGGTCTTGAAGAAATTTGGGGCAAATGCTTATGAGATTGAATTACCCGATGGGATAGGAATTTATTTGATATTCAATGTCTCAGATTTGTACCCATACAAAACTAAGGAAGCAGGAACAAGTGATGAACAACTAGAGGTTCACTGGACTAAACAGATGCCAGTTGCAGAGAAGCCATAGATGGAACGCATACTTGACAAAAGAATTAGTAAGAGTACCAGGAGAAAGGAATACTTTGAATACTTGGTCAAGTGGAAGGGACATCTAGTTGAAGATGTCAGCTAGGAGAATGAAGCAGAGATCCAGAAGCATGGACAGATCGTGCGAGATCTCATGGACAGGAGCCCATGAAAATTTTCAAGCGAGGGAGTAATGATGCAGGAGCATCGCCAACAACAAGCGAGCGTGCGGGCAAGCACCAACGCATTTTGGCACATGATAAATTGTTTGAAATATTTTGAAGTTGGATGCACCAAACTTAAATGTAATATTTAAGAAAGGGCGTACTTGTAGACTGTAATCATACCTTGCCCACTCTCGTCTGAAGGACTAAGAGGAATTTATTCTAGTAAATGTAAGTAGGTAGCTTTGAATTCTTAGATTAGACAGTTTTAGGAGCCGGAGGGAAAATGGATATAGACACCCTCACTTGTATCATTGTAACATTAGAAGCATAATCAATCAAGAGAGCATAGGAGAGAATAAGCAGAGAGCTATGTAGAAAAACCCATGTACAAAAGTTCTGGATTAATACAAAGATCTTTAGTTCAGACTCATGGTGTTCAATTGCTTTCTGTGTTTGTACATGCTGATTGATATATGATTTTTTACTCTCTGTTATGCATTTTCTTTGATGCATGAATGTACGATTTCATGTTGAATGTCTAAAATCTAAAGAGAGGGAGAGTAAAGGATGAGTTTCAATTGTTTCTCTGTCTAAGCAAGAGGTTTCCTGCAAGGAGTGCAGTGAAATTGTCCACAAGGGGTGCATTGACAGTATTCAGAGTTCGTCTCTGAAAGCGCAGAAGGGATAGCATTGTTCTCATTCTTGCAGGAGTGCAATTTAAGCACATGAGTCGTGCAAAGTGTGCGCTAGCTGAGAAGATTCTCAGGGTTTGCAACCTGAGGGAGTTGTTGAAAAGACTGTTGTCGCGTGGAGTGCACAGAGTTGAAGAGGTTCAAACACTTGGAAGTATTTGAGGAATTTCCGCAAGGAGTGTGTGTAGGAGTCTTCTTGAAGACTCAAGTTGTGGAGAAATCTCAAGAGGGATAGTGCCTTGAAGAGTTGTAAGAAGGCGCAGTGACGTTGATTTGCAGGTGGATAAGTTTCGTGAAAGAACACTTTGTTCATTTCACAGGAATCGTCAACAAGGAATTGGACGGTTGGAATTCTCCAAGGGGAATTCACGAAGTCCCAAGAACTATCAGATCTTGCAGAGGAGCAAGAAGGTTACGGTGAGTGTTTTTCTAAGAGAAAGCTCAGGAGAAATCAGACCGTGGGATCCAAGCCAACAATGGTCTTTGGATCACTCGTGTAATCACATTTCGTGGATTCGCGAGTTGAAGGTTTAAAACCTTTGCATCAAGATTCACAAGTTCACGAGTGGCGAATTCACGAAATAATCTAAGCCGTCCATCGGAGGAGGACAGGTGGCAGAGATCAAGGGATCTTGCGATTTCGGAGGTTCACAAAGTGAGAGCCCAAAGATTGGGTGCTCCAAGTCGCGAGTGGCGAAATCGCAAGGAGTGAGGACATTCGTAGGATCTAGGTCAAGTGAGGACCACTGGATCAGAGTCTCACCGCACCTATCATGCATTCAGAGGTTTGAAAGTGTAGAAGAACCTGACAGCACATAGTGGACAGGTGGCATACTTTTCAACATGGACGTCAAACCTTTGTTGACCATTTCGAGGTTTCGTGAGTCGTAGAACCGAGAGCATAGCATCAAGATTCGTGAAGTCGCGAAGTCTGAAACTCAAAAAGGAGGGAAGTTTTGTTGTGGGACCTGCCTTGACAACGTGTCGGAATTTTGGCATTTCGGCATATCGACGGATGAGAAGTTGAGACTTATGTCCCGAAAGTCCCGAAGTTGCGAGTTGCGATAAGAAGTAGCGAGGACTTTTGGATCTCGACATTTTGGGTGTCGGGATACAACAGAGGTAGTGCTTCGGTAAGAAAAGTCACGAAGTGCCGAAGTTGGGCATAAGAGACACATGGCAGAACAACACGGTGGGCCCAGGAAATAGATCGACAGACACACGTCACATATTGGAAGGAGTCAACACTACACTGACTTCTCATGTCTCGGGGATTCACAAGATAAGAGCACAAGAGTTCAACCTTTGAACTCACGAAGTGCTGAGTAGTGAGAGGAGTTTTTGTGAAGCTTAGCTAGTGGTCATGCGTAGAGGGCGCTGACAAAAGAAGAGCTATACCCATTTCACGATCTCGGGTATCGCGAGATTGGAGAGGAAGAGTCGGGAGTCATGACTCACGAACTCGCGAGATTGTGAGCTGTGAAAAGGACCCGTGGATCGATAAATTACAGATTCCAGCAGGAAATCGAAAGGAGTCGCTTCAGCTCAAGGGGATAGAGAATGATCCTGTGAGAGGATCTCGGCCCGAGGGTTGATAGGTCTGCGTCATAACTCCAAAGTGTTCCCCTTATGGCATAGATTTTAAGCATGGCCCTCATGGGATGAGATGACATGTGGTTGTTTCCACATGCCCACTTTTATTTTTTCACAAGTGGAGCCCAAAATATGTCCAATATAAATATTACAAGCCTACAAATGTCCAAGATAAAGATTGCAAGATGGAGATTGTTGAAAGTATTAATTTTTAGTCAATTTGGATGCCCTATATTTGAGGAAATTGTTAAACTACATAACTAAATAAAATGGAAGCACACTTTACATGGATTGAAATATTATTTTGAGACCTTTCCAATGGTATATGTAAGTCCCTCTAACTCCCTAGGAATGAGGATATATTAGTTTTTCCGTTTGATAACCCAACTACAAAATTGAGGTCAACTCAACTAATTTTTGAGGATAGAACAACTATAAATACATGATAGAATTTCACATTTTTTGTTCAAAAAATGAATATATCAAGTATGAGGTGTGCTCAAGGTGTTAGGGTGTCTTTCTAGTGTGCAAGAGAATTCTAAGGGAAGGGGAAAATTCCAAAGGAAGCTAAAATCTTGTGAAGATTTGTTCTAGGGTTTTTCTTTGAAGGTCATATTGGCATTTTTGATATAAATTTTTTTATAGAACAATTAAGATAGTGAAACTTGGAGTTGTTTCATAAGCGATAGATAATAATATTGGTTATGGATTGCAGGTCCTGAATTATTACAGGTTTGGATTTATACTTAGTGGAAGTTGAGGTTTTTACAACTAGGGTTTTCATCTTCAAAACGAGTCATCTTGCCATTTTCGCTATAACATTTTTTTTTGGAACGAGTGAAGGAGAAAAACTTGGAGGAATTTCAGAGAAGATACTAAAGTGGATTGGGTACAAGTTTCATATCCTAATTCATTACAGGTACAGATTTATACTCATTTGAAGTTAGAGTTTGTGACCAATCCAAAAAATAGTCCCAAACATGTGTTCGATATAAAATGGTTATATCTAAATCTTGGTAGGTCAAAATGGAATTCCACCTATTTCATTAGAAGGAGAAAAATTCCTAATATTTGAGGTCCAAGTTTCAAAATGAGAAATGGAAAATTGAGCTCGTGGAAAATATTACAAGTTTGTAGATTTGAGGTACAGTTCTGAGTAGTTTTGTATGCAAAATTAAGAAGTGATTTTGGGATTGTATTTGAAGGTTGTGATGTTGATGTGAGGTTGTGATGTTGTTGTATGATCTACTATGAAGATATGATTTTTCCATGAGTGGATGTTGTCATTAGAGGAAGCTGTCGTGAATGGACTTTACCGTCAATAGATGTTTTCGTTGGTGATTACATTCTAGAAATGATGTTATTAGGTTTGCTAGGGTTTGAAGGATTTTCTGTGGAATGAAGCATGCAGGTTTGGAGTAAATCAGTGTGAATATAGTAACAATGTGATGACATTGACAGTGTGAATACTATGACAGTGATAGTGTGAATATAGTGATAGTGTGAAGATAATAATGGTGTGATGACATTGACAATGACAGTGTGAAGACAACAATAGTGGCAATGTTAAGACAATGAAAGTGGTAGCTTGATACTATTATTCATATCAGGGTGGTAGGGTGATGCTTGTAATATTAGTGTCTTCATTTAGCAGGTTGGTGCCTATGCTTTATGGAGTGGCTACTTCCTTCCAGTAGGAACTGGTTAAATGAAGGGATTGGTGACTCCTTCCATTCGGTGTTGGTAAATCAGGGAGTTGGAGATTCCTTCAAGTTGGTACCTGCAAATCAGGGGGTTGGTGCATCCTTCCAGTTGGTTCTGGAGAATATTGGAATTTGGTGCTTCCTATGAATGTAATATTGACATGATATAAGAAAAACATTATGTGGTTTTCTCCCATTTGGCTTTCCACGTAAAAATCATTGTGTTTTGTGTATAGTTTTTTGTGATGATGAATGGCATTATTAATGGTTAATGTTTACATGATTTTATTGAGTTTAAAAATGGTAAAAAATTCTCAATATTGATTCACTCCCCCTCTCAATATTGATGAATATTCCAACAATTGGAATCAAAGTGGGTTCCTTTAGGAATGGTCTAACCACTGGAAGGAAGATCATGGATATTCAGGAAGTTTACTATGTATATGGAGTTCCATTGTTCAATGGATCAAAATTTTCTCATTGGAGAATAAGGATGAGATAAGTTTTAAAGGAATAGGGGTTTGACATTTTCCAATCAGTATTAGATGGTTACACAACTCCAAAAGGCAGACCAAAGGGTGCAACAACAAAGAAGCTAAAAAAATACAATGTAATGGAATTGAATATAATTCTAAGGGGATTATCAAAGTCTAAAAAGAAAATAAATTAAGTTGGAAATCAGTCATAAACTAAAGAAATTTGGGAAAAACTACACAAGGGAAACAATGCATGAATGTGTAGAATATCAAAAGGAAGATACACAAAAGAAAAAAGCAACATCAAATAAAATGGATGAAATACAAAATAAGCATGCAACTGATGAATCAAATGAAGAAAAGGTGAAGGAAGTCAAATCAAGTAAGTATTTTTGTGGTGATAAATTAAATCCTTGTGACATTAGATGTATCGATGGAAATAAAAGTAGTTTTGACAAAGATAAAGATGAAAGAAAAATCCATGCCTCCAAAGAAGAAGAGGATGATGAAGTAGAAGTTGAAGTAGACCTTGAAGGGGAAATGATTAGTTCTCTATATGATTTGAGGAATTCAAGGGAGAAGAACAAAATGCTAATGGAACAACTACATATGTATCAAGACAAGAATACATAACTAGAAGAGAAGCTAAGTGAGATTGAAAAGATTGTCATTATTTTAAAGGCACGAGTAGAAGTGGCTAAGAATATTGAAGAAACATTGAAGAACCAATTATAAGAGAAAGATAACCAACTAATCACAAACCTACCGAATTCTATGATTCAAATAGAAGAGGAAAACAAAATTGAAGAATTCATAAACAATAAACTAGAAGAGAAGGAAGAAATATGTCAAGCAAAAGAACATGA
The DNA here is from genome assembly GCA_009831015.1 of Picea engelmannii. NCBI lineage: Eukaryota > Viridiplantae > Streptophyta > Pinopsida > Pinales > Pinaceae > Picea > Picea engelmannii. The sequence continues at coordinate 384,247 of ML782981.1, forward strand.
AATTGTTTCTCTAAGAGAAGAAGTGAGAAGGATAGATACCACAAAATTGAAGTTTGAGAAGATTTCATCAGCCTTAGAAGACATCCTCAATCAACAAATATATCCCAATGACAAGATATGTATTGGGTATGAACAGAAGGAGAAACACATTGAAGAATAAAAGAGTTTCAAATTACCAAGAAAGACTAAACAAAGACCTAAAAGACATACAAATGGTTCAATATATTCAAATATCAGAGTAAAATACCATGATAAATCAATACATGAAAAATAAGAATCTCAAATTCCTCTATTTCAAAGAAGATTGTTTTCTCCCAGGTATCAAAGTGTCTTTCCCGGTTATTTTTTTTCTTGCAACAATTTTGGACATAAGGCTATAGAGTGTAGATCTTATGCAAGAAATACTCAAGGAATAAAGGTATCTACAATAATGTTGAATGTTAAAAATACCACACTATAGACACATAGCCCGGTAATGTAGAAGCATGATGGAGTCTTCCATGAAAGAAAATGCTCATATCAAATATGAGAAGGTTTGGAGAAGAAAACAAAAACAAGAAGAACATGTCAATGGAGAATTCTCAGAGGACATACCCACAGGAGTTGTAGATATGAGTAACATGTTGGATAGTTGGTTTTCATTGATGTCAACCCTTGTAGCATTCAAGATACCCCAAATTTGTGTTCGATCTTGATGGTGAGTTATTTTTAATTGATGACAACAAGAGTGGTTGATGTCAACATATGTGATGGGTGCATTTGATGAAGTCTACATGAATCCACGAAGGTATGTTTATGAGACCCAAAGTTGTTTGAGGAATAAGGACATGAAGGATATTGAAAATGTAGGTAACACACTCATAGATAGATATTTCTCATCGTTCCATTTTTGGTGATAGGTGGTATGCCATGTGGTTCCTCACGATTGAGGATTTATGGCCTTGTGAAACTAGAAGCCCCAAAGAATTTTCAAGAAGCCCCTAGTTGGTTAAAAGTATTTAATGAAAGGGTAAAGCGGTTGCAACAAGAAAGTTCAAGAAGCCCTAAAATTAAAGAGAGAAGTTACTTGTAAAAAGTATAAATGCACCTCAAGGAGTCTCTCAAAAGGACACACACACATTCATTGAATATCTATCTTGTGAGAATATTTTGGTTTATTGGCGAGTCTGAGGCAATGAAGAAAGTTAGGAAGAAGAGAGAAATTTTAGGAGCTGCAGAAAGCTAGGGTTTTTTTGTAAACCTAATTAAGCAGGCCCTCGTGGGTTAGTTTGAGGGTGTCTCGTGAGGACCCTGCGGGTTTCATAGTGCTCGTCATGCAAGGCCCTGCGTGACAGGAAGTAAATTTCCCGCAAGGAAAAGACATAGGTGAAGAGAAATGCTTGTGCCAGGTTGGTCTATTTTTATGATATATGATACAACAGGTCAACTACAGGTTACATGTATGCTTATGTGTTAGTTTTGAGGCTTATGCTTGGATATGGTATGGTACATGCTTTTGGAATTTCATGTTAGTGATGGTGCATATTGGAGATGATATGATACATTGTTAGTAGTACACTCTTGGTTGGTTTCTATCTACTTTGACTACATTTTGATGAGGTTATGGTACTTACTTGAGGCGAGTATTTTGGTACATTGCTAAGGCATTGGAACATGCTTGAGGCACATCTTAGGTGCATGGTTGAGGCATATATTTGGTATATGATCTTGGTTTTTATGTACTTGGTTGAGGTACTTCATTGATGATATCTTATGTTACATGGAATGATTGAGAGTGATATGGTATTTGGTTGAGGTATATTTCTTGGTACTTGGTTTATGCTACATGTTGGTACATGGTTGATGGTTTTCTATAGGTTTGATTCATGATATGGTACATGGTTGATACATGGTATGGAACAAGTTTTGATGTGCATGGTTGATGTACATGGTTTGGTGATGTTTTAAGAGGTGTTATTGGTGATCACGAGTATCAGTGATAGTGACAGGTTGATGTGATAGGTTGGATATAGTGACAGGTTGGATATAGTGACATGTTGGATACAATGATAGGTTGGATACAATGACAAGTTGACAGGTCATAGGTTGATGTGACAGTGACATTGACATTGGAAATGATTTTGGTAGTGACAGTGGGTCTACAGTTATATTTGAGGGTGACCGAACGAGACAAGGAAAGGGGGTTATGGCCCTCATACCTTCTCAAAAAACATCTTTTAGGGCCTCAAAATGGCCCCAAAATTTTAGGATCTAGAAAATCCGAGAAAATCATAACAAGACTACCAAGATGGAGAACTATGTTGATTCAATGGAAGAGGTGGGTGGGTCCTACCCTCCTAGGAATAAATGCTCCCCATTGCATAAATTTCCCACAATATATGGGGAAATGTTTGTTGAATCTGAATTTGGGGGAGCTATTTGTGTTGCTAAAGAAGTTGCCTTTCTTTGACAACCCAACATAGTTGTATGTTATATTGGTGGGAGCCTTTCATATTGTTTTATATAATATGATCCATTGTGGCATGCTCAAGGTATCTAGGACTTATTTATATATGATCCAATTTCTCAACCACCTCTAAGATGTCCAAGAGAGGTGGGAAATATGGTTGAAGCAGCTCCACATTAAATACTAGGTGTAAGCCAAGGAAAGGTGGAATACTCAATTTGAAATAATTTTCACCCACAACCTTTGTGATGGTGTAAGTCCCACATCACATTGGTCTAAGCTTCTTATGGGGTTCCATGAGGTGCTCTTTCTAAAAATGCAACCAGACCTTGGCACCAACCTGAAACTTGTGTGGAACATGATGCTAGACATGTCATTTATTGTACTTGGCATTGGCCTTCTGGAATATATAATGAACTTGTTGAGTTGGATCCATTCAAAATATTTGGTTGATATGTATTCCTTGATATGAGAGTGGGAGCACTCTGTATGTGAATATGGAATAGGAATAACTACATCAATGGGGGATAATGGTTGGAACCCCAAGCATACTTGAAAATGGTTTTGTCCAATAGATATATGGAGGGATATATTATAGATATGATGAACATATGGAAGGATAGCATCCCAAATACATGGATTCTTGGAGTTCTACATGTGTAGGATATGAACTATAATCCTATTGACCTCTTTCATTTTCCAATCTGTTTGGGGGTAAAAAGTAGTCAATTTGTTCAACTGGTGTCCATTAGAGATCATAGGTTGGAGCATAAGGTAATGAGAAACATGTTATCCATATCTAAAATAATGATCCATGGTAGCCCAAAACGAACCTAAACATGATCAAAGAAGATCCTAGCAATAGCCCCGTTTGTGATACTATTTTTACATGGTGACAAAATGACCATCTTAGAGAATAGATCGATGACCACAAAGACACAATTGTGGCCATGTTTGGTGGAGGGAAAACCTTACATGAAATCCATGGATATTTAGTCCCAAGGATTTTCTGGGATAGGGAGAGGAGTGTACAACCCTTTATTCTTGATGTATGGTTTAGAAATGGAATAGGCATTGCACAAATTGATATATTGGTTAGCATACTATTAGATCTTTGGCCAGTAGAAATACTTATGAAGTATTGTTACTATCTTCTTCACACTAAATTTCCCTAACACTCAACTAAAATGTGCCTCACAAATTAGATTCACACTTTATTGAATTAATACAAATATGAACTAGATAGCACAAGAGTGTAAATGTGTTGAATTTGCACAAAATAGATCTAGCTAAACAATAATACACACATTTGTAGAGAGAATTTGAGAAAGAAGAAGAAGGAGAGAAAGAATGAAAGAATTATCATTAACTGTTGTGAATAATGAATAATTTACACATGATGTACTCTGTATAACTCAATGAGTTCACACTGGAGGTGAATCAATGCACGATAGTGATGGTATAGAGTGATATAGACATACACCAATAATTACGGGAATGAAATTCCATCTAGTCTAATATCTCAGGCAGTTACAAGAGTGAACTGCCACCTAGTTGAGTTAACTAGTCAACTAGTCTTCAGTTAACTGAATGAACAGAGAGTAGTGAGGAGTTAACTCAGGGAATAAAGGCTAATGCACCAGTTTGGTGATGATACCAAGGAAAGGTCGAATTAGCATGGTGATGATCCCAATGTTGCATGGTGATAAAACCAATGCAACATCTAAACTCAACTCAACTAGTCAAACTGAAGTGTCAACTGAAAGAGAATATTCTCCAGGTGGAATATTCTCTCCTAAAATATAGGAGACTRGATAATGACTAATTATGACTAATAAAAAAGGAAAAACCTTAGGAAAAAGAAATCCTAGTTGTGTGTGAAGTAACTCCAACACCTCCCTTGAACATCACTATGGTGAAAACAAAGAATGGGTCCCGGCAACGAGGCCATGTTAGGTACCCAAATAGAAAAATATACACTAAAAATAAAGTGAGGAAAGAGGGAAAACCTCATGGGAAAAACCCCCCCTCAAGGTATAGTGTATGTAAAAAAAAATAACTACAATTTCTAGGCAACTGTGTCCTTCACTCCAACATGACTTCACAGAGAATGGAATTTATGCTCAGTGAAGGTCTTGGTGAAGATGTTTTCCATCTGTTATGTTGAAGGACAAAACTATATTTCGATGATCCCCTCATGTACTAAGTCTCAGATGTCATGCATGTGGATCTCGATGTGCTTTTTCCATTGCCTCTAAACTGGATCTCTGCAGAACTTCAGAGTGCTCTAGTTGTCACACGAGATGACGATCAACCGATGAAACTGAATGCCCAACTCAGTGAGAAAATGTTGTAGCCACATAGCCTGAATGGTTATGTTAAATACCCCTCTGTACTCTGCCTCAGATAAAGATAGAGCAATGGAATCTTGCTTCTTGATCCACCAACAGATAGGCCCAGAACCAAGACTGAGTGAGTAACCATATGTGGACTTGTGATCAATGCTATCGCCAGCCCAGTCAGAATCAATAAACCTAATGAGATCTAATGTAGATTTTGTTGCATAATGAATCCCAAAGGTGATGGTGCCATGTACGTGTCGAAGGATATACTTTGCAGCTTTCCAATGTAGCTCATGCCTCTCCTGCATGAACCTCGAAACTGTGCCAACTGCATATGAGAGGTCTGGTCTAGAGTGTGTGAGATACAACAAGCTCCCCACTAGCTATCTGTATAGTGTGTTGTCAACCAGTGGAGTCTCCCTGCCATCCTCAATTTTGACTCCTGATAGGAAAGGAGTCGGAGCCGACTTGCAATATGTCATGTGAAATATCTCAAGTAGATCTCGTACATACTTGGCCTAAGAAATTTTGATGCCTGATGCATCCTGATTGATCTCGAGTCTAAGGAATAAGTGTAGCAGACCCATGTCCGTCATCAAAAACCTGTCATGTAGAATCCTCTTAATTGTAGCAATCATTGAAGTCAAGCTATTGGTGATCAACAAATCATCAACATATAGAACTAAAAGTAGAAGTGAATCACTCGTCCTGAGCATGTAGAAATTCGGGTCTGATTTACAACATACAAAGTTCTGTGACAACGGGTAGGAGTCCATATTGGCATACCATGCCCTTAGATCCTGCTTGAGGCCATAAAGAGACTTCTTCAGTCGAGAGACCAAAGATGAGTCATGCATAAATCCCTCGGGCTTCTCCATCTATATCTCATCAGAGAGATCATTGTGAAGAAATGCGTTTTTCACATCCATCTGATGGACTTCCCATCCCTTGGCTTCCATAATGGCAAGTGCCAATAGAATAGAATCCATCTTCACTACTAGAGTGAAGGTCTCATCATAGTCAATAACATGAACCTGTTGAAATCCTTTGACGACAAGCTTGGCTTTGTATCTACTGATCTGCCCATCTGCTACGCTCTTGGTCCTATAGACCCATCTGCATTTGACAAGTTTCCTCCCAGAAGGAAGGGGAACCAGATCCCAAGTTTGGTTCTCAAGGAGGGAGTTGTACTCCTCCTACATTGCGGATTCCCAAAATGGATTTCCAGCAGCCTCACCATAAGACTGTGGATCTGAAGACTGAACCAAGAAAATATGCCTGGAGGGAAATGGTTCAGTGGCAGTGAGTGCAATAGGAGGATCCTCGAAATCATATCGAGTCCTCGTAGTATCGGTTGGATAACCAACAAGATCCCTTGCAGCCTGAAGACTAGTTTGTGCCTACTTGGGCCTCTTCTATGGCTCTGCAACTGAATCTAGATGCTCTGACTCTGCATCAGAATGTACTAAATCTGAATCTGAATCATCTAATTCCTATGAATCAGAACTCTCATCTAAAGAAGAGTCAACATGTGCATGCTCATCATCTCAGACAGGTGGAAGATTGAAGGTGTCTGCATGCGGTTGTCGAGGCACATGAAAGAAACTTTCCTCGAATTGGATACTACACTCAATGATGAGTCGGTCTGAGGAAAGATCAATACGCTGATATCCCTTCACACCATTAGGGTATCCAAAAAAATTTATCTCAGTGCTTTGTGGATCAAGTGCCTTCCTCTTTTCAGAGGGAATCTGGGCCCATGCACATGAACCAAAAATGCAAAAGTGGGTCACTTCCGATTTGAGGCTACTCCAAGCCTCGTAGGGGGTCTTATCCTTGACAAATCTATGAGGAGATCTATTTTGTATGTATGTTGCACAATTAAGTGCTTCAGACCATAGTCATTGTGGTGGTGACTTTTCATGCAACATGCAATATGCCATCTCCTTTAGATATCTATTTTTACGCTCAACAACTCTATTTTATTGCGGAGTATAGGGAACTGTGTGTTGCAAATGAATCCCTGCCTCATGGAAAAAATTGTGGATCTCATGATTCACATATTCTCTCTCGTTACCAGTCTGGAGGACTTTGATCTTCTTTCTGGACTGTGTCTCAACCAAGGCTTTGAAATCTTTAAGGTGTTGAAAGACCTCGGATTTGTATTTTTTCCTGAGAAAGTAGATCCATGTAAAATGTGAGAAATCATCAACAAAAATGAGAACAAACCTCGCTTTGTTGAAGGATGAATGTGGAAAAGGACCCATAAGTTTATTGTGGATCATATCTAAAGGTGGATAATCTTGCTGATACTTTCCTTTGTCGAATTTCTCTTGAGGGTGTTTTCCGAGAACACATCCCTCACATACTCCCTTGGAGAAATGGATGTTTGGTAGACCATCAACTAATCTATGCTTGCTAAGCTTTTGCATGTATATGAAATTCAAATTTACAAAACTTTTGTGCCATATCCTACTACTTTCATCAGCATGAGTAATCAATAAAGCAGAATCAAGCTCAATGAATTTAGAAAATGTATACAATCTAGACTGATGATTTACCTCACCGGTAGGAACCCTGGAGTTGGTTTGCATGTCGTAGATGTCCACAGAATTTGGTGTGAACATGAATTTCTTTCCAGTGCCAGAATTCTTCATCTGATACACAGAGAGAAGGTTGACAGAAAGTTTAGGAACGTGCAACACATTCTCAAAGCTTCCATTGGTGAGTTCAATCCTTCCTTTGCCAGTGAGTTCGACAGAAGACTTGTCCCCCATCAGAATAGGATGACCTTTGCATGCATCCATTGAATAATATATTGCTTCTGAGGCATCCATGTGATGTGATGCTCCTGAATCTATGATCCAAGCATCAGGAGAGGAGTTGATTGCAATCAAGGCATGGCTAGAATTTCCTTTCTTGGAATTCATATCTTCTGGCTTCTTCTTCTTTGCAGCCTCGGGGATGCGATCTCCAATATTGTTTTTTTGAAGTATTTGAGACATCATATCTATTTGTTTTTGCATGCATGCAGATTCTGAATGGAATCCTTTGTGACCGTATGTGTATTTCTATCCTTTTCTTCCCTTTTCTCCTTTGGATCTGGAAGCATCGGTGAAGGGTTTTGTGTACCCTTCATTCTTAGGATGTGCGTGAGCTTTCTGTTTATATTTATCTTTATATTTTTGATATTTGTGGCTTCCATCATGCACAGTGAGTGCATGTGACCTTGGGCCTTTGATTGTGCCCATGTTGATGAGCTTATTTTTCACTTGTGTCAAGGATTCGATAAAGTCCTCAAGAGAAGGAATCTTCTAGGTGGCTCTAGAGGTGAATCTGACAGTATGGAATGTAGATACAAATACAGAGAATTCAGGACCAATCTTGGAGAGAATGGTGAGAACCATTTATTTATCCTCCTTTGATTTATCAACCCCGCAAGGTTTGAGTTGCGACAGTAAATCCTTGAATTTTGTAAAGAAATCTTGGATATTTTTGAAGGTTTTGGATCCAATGTGAGCAGCTCCACCTCCAACATGTGTCCCCTCATCTCATCATTTTTTCCAAATATCCCTTCCAAGGTGGTCCAGGCTTCATTGGGAGTGTTACAGGAAGATATATAAAAAAAGGAGATCGGGAGAAATAAGACTGCAAATTGTTCTGAGTGCCTCATCCATGCAATTTAAGTACTTGGATTTTTCTATAGCTAATGTCGGTTCTGTATCTGTATTCAAGGTTAACCTATACAACCCTCTATATTGGAGATGTATGGTTATTTTCTCCTTCCATGCAAAATAGTTGTATGGTGTAAGAATGAATTGTTTTTTGGAATTCCATCGTTCTGTTTTCTTCAATATTTTGTACCTGCAAAAAATTTTGGTGTAGATTTTTCTTAGCAGTCTATCAAATATGATACCATATAAATGTGTTGAACCTACACAAAATAGATCTAGCTAAAAAATAATACACAAATTTTCATAGAGAATTTGAGAAAGAATAAGAAGGAGAGAAAGAATGAAAGAATTATCATTAACCGTTGTGAATAATGAATAATTTACACATGATATACTCTGTATAACTCAATGCGTTCGCACTGGAGGTGAACCACTGCACCATAGTGGTGGTATAGAGTGATATGGACACACTAGCAGTTATGGGAGTGAACTTCCACCTAGTCTAGTCTCTCAGGTAGTTATGGGAGTGAACTGCCACCTAGTTGAGTTAACTAGTCAACTAGTCTTCAGTTAACTGTCTGAACAAAGAGTAGTGAGGAGTTAACTCAAGGAATCAAGGATAATGTGCCAGTTTGGTGATGATACCAAGGAAATTTCTAATTATCATGGTGATTATCCCAATGTTGCATGGTGATAAAACTAATGCAACATCTAAACTCAACTCAACTATTCAAACTGAAGTGTCAACTGAAAGAAAATATTCTCCAGGTGGAATATTCTCTCCTAAAATATAGGAGACTGGATAATGACTAATTATGACTAATAAACAAGGAAAAACCTTAGGAAAAATAAATCCTAGGTGTGTGTGAAGTAACTCCAACAAAGAGCACATCTTGGAGGTGAAATTCAAGGACTTTTTTTCCTACACTTAGTGTTTGATAAGTAGCAGTGAAGTGAAAATCAATGTTGTATAATTATGGCCACCCAAATGTATCATTCTCACATGAGTTCAGAACTATGATTAGTGCCCCAATCGGGGGCCAACTAAGGTAGTTTGTAACACAGTTAGTGATGCCCTTCTTGTACATAATGTTCAAATGAAATTGATGAAGGCATATGGACCACTTTTGATGATGGTTATTCTGCAAATTTCCTTGTGCCTACATGAATTGCATAGGATTGTGATCAATTTTTATGATCAATTCATTTCTCAGAATATAATGCTTCCACTATCAGCATGCATGCATAATGGAGTACATCTTCTTTTCATAGGTGGGATATCTATGAAAACAAATCAGATAATATCTCACTCTGATAGGCCACCATATGTCCTTATTGAGTGAGGACTACAATGATAACATAGTCAGAGGAATTTTCGTTAGTCTAAAATGGTTGTTGCAAGTCTAGCAACATGAGGACTGGTGCAGAGTAGAGGCGATGTTTCATATCCTGGAAGGATTTTTTTGTGATTCAGACCATGAAAACTTGGTTATAGTTGTCAGACAATTGTCTTAGGTTGATGGATAGTTGGTATGGATTGTTGGTTGTCATTGATTTCAACTATTGGAGAGTGATATTGTAGATTTATTTCAACCCTTAGTGATTGATGTCAACCCTTGGAGAAAGTACGGTAGAGATTTCCAGTAACACAAAGGTTTGGGTAATGGACCCAAGTTTTTTTATGTAAATATGACTCATTATTGTCTTTTCATGGTTGATAATAAGTACAAATGGATGAACTCCAAAGTGGTCCCCTTATGGTGAAATCCCTCGCGGGAAGACGCTTTGTGAATTGAGTTATCCTAGAAGTATGGTTAGTGAACCCATGCTTATTTGTGGAAAAATGAGATGAAGGTTACTGAATTTTTCAGTGAAACTATCCTAGATGGATAGTTCTTGTCATGCCATTTCTGGTGGTATGTGGAACGTCACATAAATCCTCACAGTTAGAGAGTTATGGCCATGAGAAGTTGGAGAACCCAGGTTTGGTTAATGGAACCAAGTTTGTTTGATGGATAACGTTATGAATTTTGATATATTTTTAGGTAATACTATTCTATATTGATAGTACATGTCATTTCATTTCAGGTGGTATGTGGAACGTCACATACCTCCTCACGGTTTGAGAGTTATGGCCTTACGAAGTTGGAGGACCCTTGGAGAAATTAGTGTTGGCATGTTACAGGCAGAGTGTGTTTGTCATTGATGGAAAGAACAACAACAATGTTGGCAGGTTACATGTAGAGTATGCATGGTGAGAACAATCGAGAACCAAAACTCGAGAGACAAGAAGTTGAGAAAGGAAGAATGTGTCAGGTTGGCAGCAAAAGTCTATTGGGAAGACATAGATGAGAAATATTGAGAAGATCAGAAGAGATCGAGCAAAGTTGCACGCATAGAGCAAGTGTATGCTAGGGCCAAGGGAAACTTTTGCCAAAGATCAGGAGAGATAGCTCAAAGTTCACAGAACCTTTGACACTTAGAAATTATTCCAATTCAGGAGGATGTGTAAGCTCAGGAGGAGGAGAAACAGTGTTCTTTGGATCACCAATCTCGATTACCCGATGGTCATCAGATCAGAGTATAGATAGGAGCAGCACGTAGAGGAGGATATTAGACCTTAGCTTCCAGATTGGAGCATGAAGGACTAGAATCCATTATATCTAGTATAACTGTTAAGAGGATAATGGGAAAGAGCCATCCTCCAACTCTGCAAAATATGAAGTCGTGAAATGATATGGGTCATTGGATCCAGAGGACACGTGGTGAGAGATCAACATTTCGCTGACTCGCGAGCTGGAGAAGTCAAAGGTGAGAGTTGTAGGAACTCACGATATGCAAAGTCATGAAATGATCTGGGTCATTTGATCACCAAGGATCTGGACCATTGATATGATATGAAGTCAGAGTCCATGATATTGATCACATTCGTCGATCAGAGAGAGAGATCTCGACCGTTGATCTGATATGAAGTCATTTCAGAGTTTTGTGTTTCGGGAGTTTGGAGGCAACTCACAACAAGAGTTCGCAATATGCGAAATTGCGAAGCACTCTTTTGTTTGACCCCTTATCATATCTTGTGGTCACATCAGAGGAAGAGAAGTGAAGGAGATATCGTTGCTAGGCTCCATTTTGGAGTTTCGCGTATCGTGAGTTTGGAAGCAACTCACAGCAGGAGGTCGCGATATGTGAAATCGCGAAGAACCCTCGTACTTGGCCCCTAATCACAACTAGTGGTCACATCAGCAGGAGATAAGGGAAGGAACTATAAGTGCTAGGCTCCATTTCAGAGTTTCGTGAGTCGGGAAAACCAAGGTGACTCACAACTGATCACCCAAAATGCGAAATTGTGAAATGACTATTGGTTAGGCATATGGTCACCGTCGATGGTCATGTAAAAGGAAGGGGATTAGCCAGAAAATCCAATGCCCACTGTGCAGTTTTTGTAAATGTGTTGAACCTGCATAGAATAGATCTAGATAAATAATAATACACACATTTGCAGAGAGAATTGGAGAAAGAATAAGAATAAGAGAAAGAATGGAAGAATTCTCATTAACCATTGTGAATAATGAATAATTTACACATGATATACTCTATATAACTCAATGAGTTCAAATTGAGGTGAAATAATGCTCCATAGTGGTGGTATAGAGTGGTTTGGACACACACCAGCAGTTATGGGAGTGAACTTCCACCTATTCTAGTCTCTCAGGCAGTTACGGGAGTGAACTGCCACCTAGTTGAGTTAACTAGTCAACTAGTCTTCAGTTAACTAGCTGAACAGAGTAGTGAGGAGTTAATTTAGGGAATCAAGGAGAATGCACCACTCTAGTGATGATACCAAGGCAAGGTCGAATTATCATGGTTATGATCCCAATGCAACATCTAAACTCAACTCAACTAGACAAACTGAAGTGTCAACTGAAAGAGAATATTCTCCAGGTGGAATATTCTCCCCTAAAATATAGGAGACTGGATAATGACTAATTATGAATAATAAACAAGGAATAACCTTAGGAAAAATAAATCCTAGGTGTGTGTGAAGTAACTCCAACACCCCCCCTGAACATCACTATGGTGAAAATAAATATTGGATCCCGACAACGAGGCCATGTTAGGTACCCAAGTACAACAGATACACTAAAAATAAAGCGAGGAAAGAGGGAAAACCTCATAGGAAAAACCCCCCCTCAAGGTGAAATGTATGTAAAAAGAAGAACTACAATTGCTAGGAAATTGTGTCCTTCACTCCAAGACGACCTCGCAAGGAATAGAATTTCTACTCAGTGAAGGTCTTGGTGAAAATGCCTTTCGTCTGTTCTGCTGAAGGACAGAACTATAAGTCGATGATCCCCTCGTGTACCAAGTCTTGGATGTAGTGCATGTGGATCTCGATGTGCTTCGTCTGCTGCCTTTGAACTGGATCTCTGCAGAACTTCAGAGTGCTCTGGTTGTCACACTAGATGACGATCGGCTGATGAAACTGAATGCCCAACTCAGTGAGAAAATGTTGTAGCCACATAGCCTAAATGGTTATGTTAACTACTCCTTTGTACTCTGCCTCAGCTGAAGATAGAGCAATGGAAGCTTTCTTCTTGCTCGGCCAACAGATAGGCCTGGAACCAAGAATGAGAGAGTAACCAGATGTGGACTTGCGATCAATGTTATCACCAGCCTAGTCGGAATCAGTAAACCCAATGAGATATAATGTAGCATCCACTGCATAATGAATCCCAAAGGTGATGGTTCCATGTACGTATCGAAGGATATGCTTTGTAGCTTTCCAATGTAGCTCATGAAACTCCTGCATGAACTTGGAAACTGCGCCAACTGCATATGAGAGGTTTTTTCTGGAGTGTTTGAGATACAACAAGCTCCCCACTAGTTGTCTTTATAGTGTGTTGTCAACCAGTGGAGTCTCCCCGCCATCCTCAATTTTGACTCCTGATAGGAATGGAGTCGGAGTAGACTTGCAGTCTATCATGTGAAATCTCTCAAGGAGATCTCGTGCATACTTGGCTTGAGACAGTTTGATGCCTAATGCATCCTGACTGATCTCAATTCCATGGAAGAAGTGTAGCAAACCCATGTCCGTCATCAAAAACCTGTCATGAAGAATCCTCTTGATTGTAGCAATCACTGAAGTCGAGCAACCAATGATCATCAAATCATCGACATAAATAACTAAAAGTAGAAGTGAATCAGCCCTGTTGAGCATGTATACATTCGGGTCTTATTTACAATGTACAAATTTCTGTGACAATAGGTAGGAATCCATCTTGGCATACCAGGCCCCCGGAGCCTACTTGAAGCCATAAAGTGACTTCTTCAGTCGACAGACCAAAGATGAGTCCTGCATAAATCTCTAGGGCTACTCCATGTAGATCTCCTCAGAGAGATCGCCATGAAGAAATGCATTCTTCACATCCATCTGATGGAATTCCCATCCCTTGGTTACCGCAATGGCAAGTGCCAATCATATGGAGTCCATCTTCACTATTGGAGCAAAGGTCTCATCATAGTCAATACCATGAACCTGTTGAAAGCCTTTGGTGACAAGCCTGGATTTGTATATGTTGATCTATCCATCCACTGTGTTATTGGTCCTGTAGACCCATCTGCTTCTAAAAATTTTCCTCCCATAAGGAAGGGGAACCAGATCCCAAGTCTGGTTCTTGATGAGGGAGTTGTACTCCTCCTACATGGCATATTCCAAAAAGGGATTTCCAGCAGCCTCGCCATAAGACTATGGATCTGAAGACTGAACCAAGAAAATATGCATGAAGGGAAATGGTTCAGTGGCAGTGAGTGCAATAGGAGGCTCCTCGAAATCAGATCGAGTCCTCCTAGTATCGGTTGGATCACCAATGAGATCCCCTGCATCCTGAAGAGTAGTTTGTGCCCACTTGGGCCTCTGCTCCGGATCTGCAACTATATATGGATGCTCTGACTCTGCATCTGACTGTACTAACTCTGAATCTAAATTTGAATCATCTTATCCTCTAAATCATAACTCTCATCTGAAGAAGATTCAACAGGTGCATGCTCATCATCTCGAACAGGTGGAAGAGTGAAGGTGTCTACATGCGGGTATTGAGGTACATGTGAGACACTTTCCTCGAATTGGACACTACGCTCAATGATGATCTGGTCCGATGAAAGATCAATAAGTTGATATCCCTTCACACTGTCAGGGTATCCAACAAAAATGCACTCAATGCACTTTGGATCAAGTGCCTTCCTCTTTTCAGAGGGAATCTAGGCCCATGCACATGAACCAAAAATGAGAAAGTGGGTCACTTCTGGTATGAGGCCGCTCCAAGCCTCATAGGGGTTCTTATCCTTGATAGATCTATGGGGAGATATATTTTGGATGTATGTTTCACAGTTAAGTGCTTCAGCCCATAGTTTATGTGGTAGTGACTTTGCATGCAACATGCAAGATCCCATCTCCTTTAGAGATCAGTTTTTCTGCTCAACAACTTTTTTGTTGTTGTGGAGTGTAGGGAACTGTATGTTGCAACCGAATCCCTTCCTCATGGAAAATAGTATGGATCTCATGATTCACATACTCTCCCCTATTATCATTTCAAAGGACTTTGATATTCTTTCCGGACTGTGTCTCAACCAAAGCTTTGAAATGTTTAAGGTGTTGAAAGACCTCATATTTTTTCCTGAGAAAGTAGATCCTTGTAAAATGTGACAAATCATCAACAAAAATGAGAACAAACCTCTCTTTGTTGATCGATGGATGCGTAAAAGGACTCATGAGATCACTATGGATCAGATCTAAAGGTGTGGAAGCCCGTTGAGACTTTCCTTTGTTGAATTTCTCTTGAGGGCGTTTTCTGAGAACACATCCCTCACATACACCCTTGGAGAAATGGATGTCTGGTAGACCATCAACTAATTTTTTCTTTCTAATCTTTTGCATGTATATGAAATTCAAGTGTCCAAAACTTTCATGCCATATCCTACTACTTTCATCAACATGAGTAAGCCGTAAAGCAGAATCAGGTTCAATGAATTCAGAAAAAAGTATACAATCTAGACTGATGATTTACCTCACCGATAGCAACCCTGGAGTTGGTTTGCATGTCATAGATGTCCATGGAATTTGGAGTGAATATGATTTTATTTCCAGTGTCAGAATTCGTCATCTGATACACGGAGAGAAGGTTGATAGAAAGCTTGGGAACATGCAGCACATTCTCGAAGCTTTCGTTGGTGAGTTCAATCCTTCCTTTGTCAGTGACTTTGAAAGAAGAGTTATCCCCCATCATAATGGGAGGACCTTTGCATGCATCCAAAGAAGAATATATTGCTTCTCAGGTATCCATGTGACATGATTCTCCTGAATCTATGATCCAAGCATCAGGAGAGGAGTTGATGGAAATCAAGGCATGATTAGAATTTCCTTTCTTGGAATTTAGATCTTCTGTCTTCTTCTTCTTTGCACCCTCATGGATGTGATCTCCAAGGTTGTTTTGATGAAGTATCTGAGACATCAGATCTATTTTTTTTTCATGCATGTGGATTCCGAATGGAATCCTTTGTGACAATATGTTCATTTCTCTCCTTTTCTTCCCTTTTCTCTTTAGGATCTGGAGGCATTGGTGAAGGGTTTTGTGTACCCTTCCTTCTTCGTATGTGCATGAGATTTCTTATATTTATCTTTAGATTTCTGATATTTGTGGCTGCCATCATGCACAGTGAGTGCATGCACCCTTGGTCTTTTGATTGTGCCCATGTTGATGAGCTTGATTTTCTCTTGTGTCAAGGATTCGATAAATTCCAGAGAAGGCATCTTCCAGGTGGCTCCAGAGGAGAATCTAATAGTATGGAATGTATATATGAATACAGAAAATTCAGGACCAATATTGGAGAGAATGGTGAGAACCATTTGTTTCTCCTCTGCCAATTTATCAACCCCGCAAGCTTTGAGTTGCGACAGTAAATCCTTGAATTTTGTAAAGAAATCTTGGATATTGTCGAAGATTTTTGGATCCAATGTGAGCAGCTCCACCTCTAGCATGTGTCCCCTCATCTCATCCTATTTTACAAAGAGCCCTTCCAAGATTTTCCAGGCTTCATTGGGAGTCTTACAAGAAGATATGTGAAAAAGGAGATCGGGAGAGATAAGACTGCAAATTGTTCTGAGTGCCTCATCCATGCGATTTAAGTACTTGGATTTTTCTATGGATGATGTTAGTTTTGTATTTGTATTCATGGTTAACCTATATAACCCTCTGGATCAGAAATGTATGGCTATTTTCTCCTTCCATGAAAAATAGTTGTAAGGTGTAAGAATGAATTATTTTATGAATTCCATCTTTTCGTTGTCTTCAATATTTTTTACCTGCAAATTTTTTTGGTTTAGCTTTTGCTTAGCAGTCCGTCGTCTCTAATACCATGTAAATGTGTTGAACCTACATAGAATAGATCTAGCTAAACAATAATACACACATTTGCAGAGAGAATTGGAGAAATAATAAGAAGGAGAGAAAGAATGGAAGAATTCTCATTAATCGTTGTGAATAATGAATAATTTACACATGATATACTCTGTATAACTCAATGAGTTCGACTTGAGATGAACCAATGTGCCATAGTGGTGGTATAGAGTGATCTGGACACACACCGGTAGTTATGGGAGTGAACTTCCACCTACTCTAGTCTGTGAGGCAATTACGGGAGTGAACTGCCACCTAGTTGAGTTAACTAGTCAACTAGTCTTCAATTAACTGACTGAACAGAGAGTAGTGAGGAGTTAACTCAGGGAATCAAGGCTAATGCACCACTCTGGTGATGATACCAAGGAAAGGTCGAATTATCATGGTGATGATCCCAATGCTACATCTAAACTCAACTCAACTAGTCAAACTGCAGTGTCAACTGAAAGAGAATATTCTCCAGGTGGAATATTCTCCCCTAGAATAAAGGAGACTGGATAATGACTAATTATGAATAATAAACAAGGAATAAACTTAGGAAAAATAAATCCTAGGTGTGTGTGAAGTAACTCCAATATTTTTCTCGGGAAGGGAAAAAACATGAAAGGGATGAGCGCACTGAGTTTCTCTCAGTAACTGCTAGAGACAAACTGATTGTAACCGCAGAAAATGATTGATTGCATCTACCAAAGAATCTCAGGGTTATCACCAAAGGAGCTAAAGAGTCTCAATATAACTTCTAGTGGAATGAAGAATCATCATAGAGACAATTAACAGATGGAAAAGCGTCGAAGAATGTAGTTGCCAGAGAAGCCAAAGAATCTTAGGAACGACCACTAATGATGAACAGTTTCAGCATAACTTCCATGGAGGAAGAATAGACTCAGCGTAATCGCCAGAAGGGAAGAAGAGTTAGGTGTATGATCTGGCAGAGAACTTGGCGTGATAAATATATGCAAAACATAGAAGAAGGGGTTGCTTCTATTGAGATTTATTGATCCGGGTAAAAGCAGGTTGTGTGTAGTGGTTGGATAATATAGAAGAGGCATAGCACATAGAATAAAAAAAATGCATATCTGAGAGAGGCAGAGGAATCCAAGGTGCGCTAGCAGATATAGGGCAGAAGAATAGAAAGCTCGAAGAGTAATGTGTGCAGGAAGACACTGATGTAGGCAAACCATAATAGTGCAGTAGAACAATGACGAGACTGGTAAGCTATTGATAAATATTGTATCACTGTAATAAGTCTTAGTAATGAAGACTTATAATATGGGTGGTAGGGAGGTGTTATGGAGGATTTTTTTCCTTAGTGTTTCAAGTGGGTGCATGAACACAGAGAGTTGTATCTTCCATCTGGTTGTAGCTAGAGAAACTATTAAGTATCTAACCAGATCTGCAAATATACTTCAATAATACCAAGAATAAACCATAAACCATTCACCATAACATGAACACAAGAAATAGAGAAAACCCTTGAGGTAGGGTAACACCATATATTAATCCTTATGGAAGGATAAAACTCCTCA
>ML782981.1:403154-418807 GCA_009831015.1 Picea engelmannii
CCCCCCCCCCTCAATTATCCAACAATTGGTATCAGATCCAGCCCCTTTTATCTAAGGGTAGATCCTAAGAGCTTAAAAATGACTATCCGTGAAGGATCTTCAACCAACAAGGCCCCTCTGTTTAATGGAACAATTGTTTCCTTCTGGAAAGTTAGGATGAGAACCTACATAATGGATTTAGGTGCAGATGTTTGGGATGTGGTAGAGACTAGTTTAAGTGGGCTTGCAGAAGCAGAATTTATAAAAGTTATGCACTTAGAAACTGCCAAAGACATGTGGGCCAAACTCATTAGAAGTTATGAAGGTAATGAGAAGGTAAAGGATGCCAAGATTCAAACCTACAAAGTACAGTTTGAACATATACAGATGAAATAAGATGAAACTATTGGAAAGTACTTTCTAAGAGTTGAAGAACTAGTAAATGTAATGAAATCTCTTAGTGAAAAAATTGAGGAAGCCTCTTTAGTTTAGAAAATTTTGAGATCTCTGCCAAATAGATTCAACCCAAAGGTCTCTACTATAGAAGAACTCAATGATCTAAAAGCTTTGGCTTTTCATCAACTTCTAGGAACATTGATTGCAAATGAAATGAGGATAGGTAAAGATAAATCCAACACTAGAGAAGCTTATTTTAAAGAATATAAGAATGAGGAATCTGAGCCTGATGAAATTGAAGAAAAAATTGTGAGAAGACTAAAGAAAGGATCAGGAAAGTATCAAGGAAAGTTTCCCTTCAAGTGTTTTAACTATGGAAAGATAGGTCACTTTGCATCTAAGTGACCACACAAGAAGCATGATCAGAATTCTGAAGGTGAAAAGAAGTACATACCCAGGAGATTTGGTAAAAAGAAAAGTTTATGTGTAAACAATGATGAATCTTCAGAAGACATAGATAGTGATTCTTCCAGTGAAGATAAGGTTAATGACTTTGTGCTTATGGCCAAAGAGGATTATGATAATCAAGACATAGAAAGTGATGTTAATGTTGAAGAAGATGTGGTTGATATGGAAGGTGAATTAATCGGTCCCTTGGAAGAGATTGACAGACTCATACTCGAGAAGAGAAAACAAAAACAGTTGATGATGCAGTTTGAAAAGAATGCTAAAAAACTTGATGAAGACTTTTCCCTGCTAAATGTGGAGTTAGAAGAGGCAAAGAAAATAGAGGACATTCTAAAACAACAGTTATCGGAGAAGAAGGAAATATGTGAAGCCTTAGAAGAAGAGGTAGTAAAAACCAGAAAAGAGATGGATAAATTCAAAGCATTGTATCTCCAAAATATTCCAAGCATTAAAGCCTTAGAAGGATTAACCACCATTCTCGATCAGCAAAGGAATCCAAATTTTAAAACAGGTTTGGGTTATGAAGAAGGATCAAGTTGTAGTCAACCAAGCAACAAAGAGTCCATCAAGTTCATCAAATCTACATTCATTGGCAACAATAAATATGGAGAAACAAAGGAAGAGTATCAGATGCCAAAGAAGAGTGAAAGGAAAAGTAACAAAATTGAATCTGTAGAACAAATAAATCATCAGCATGAAAGAAATTGACCTGCTCAAAGAAGACAACCATTTTCCAGGTTCAAAGGATTTTTCTATGGATATTGTTTTTTTTGTTCTAACTTTGGTCACAAAGATGTAAAATGTTCTTTAAGATTTAGATATGAGCAATCAAAACACTCAAGGAATAGATATCTGCCACAACAAATAATGAGACAGGCAAGTAACAAACAATCACAGACTGCAAATCATGTGATGGCTGGGAAAAGGACACAGGTTAAGCATAACAATTGTTATGATCCCTTATTCAATGAACCAGAATGTTACACCTGCCATAATTATGGACATAAAGTTTCATATTGTCTCTTATGAAACTATGAATCAGATTTGAATCCCTCTGATGAAAACGTCAAGGTTTGGAAGAGGAAAGAAAATGACAAGTGTGGATTAGTGATGGCAGCTCAAAGACAAAAGAAACCCTGGTATATTGACAATGGATGCTCCAAACATATGATGGGAGACAAAAGTAAGTTTTTGTCTCTAAGTAAAAGAAAATTTGGAAATGTAACCTTTGGAAATGATGCTCCTAGTAAAATCAAGGGTAAAGGGATGGTGAGTTTGAGTAATGGTAAAGGGAAATCCCAAGATGTTCTTCTTGTAGATGGGTTGAAACATAATTTTCTCAGTGTAATTCAAATGTGTGACAGAGGATGTGAAGTGGTGTTCACTTCCAAGGATTGTAGAATAAAGTCTGTAAACTCGGGACAAGTGGTGGCCAAAGGCATAAGGATGGATAATAATGTATATGTGCTGAAAGAAGACAGAGAAGAGTGTCATCTAAGAAAACATGATGAAAGTTGGTTATGGCATAGGAGACTTGGACATATAAACTTTGACCACTTAATCAAGCTCAAAAATCTTGAGGCAGTGAGAGATCTTCCAAGAATATCAAAGCCACAAGTCTCTGTGTGTAAACCCTGCCAAGTAGGAAAGCTAACTAGGACATAGTTCAAATCCAAGATATCTACTTGAACAAAGAAACCGCTCCAATTAGTTCACATGGATTTGTGTGGACCATCAAGACAGGAAGGAATGGGGAAGGAAAACTACTTTATGTTAATCATTGATTATTACTCCAGACTTACTTAGGTTTCTTTTCTCAAGGAAAAAGATGAATCATTTGAAAATTTTAAAATATTTAAGGCTTTAACTGAGAATCAAACAGGCAAGAGTTTAAAGGAAGTGAGCTCAGACAGAGGATGAGAATTTATGTCAAGTGACTTCAAGGAATTATGCAATAAACATGGGATCAAGAGAGAATACACAATCCCTGGAACTCCACAACAAAATGGAGTAGTTGAGAGGAAAAATAGAATAGTTCATCAAATGGCCAGGTCAATGATGAATGATAAGAACATTGGTCAAACTTATTGGGTAGAAGCAATACACACAGCAGTCCATATTCTTAACAAATCTCACCTCAGACCATAGAGTGACAAGACACCTTATGAACTATGGTATGGAAGACCTGCTTCAATCAAACACTTCAAAGTATTTGGGAGTAAGTGCTACATAAAGAATAATAATGAAAACCTTGGTAAGTATGATGACAGGGATGATGAAGGCATATTATTAGGATATTCTACCAATAGTAAAGGATACAGATGCTTTAATAAAATATTTCATAAATTAGTTGATTGCATTGATTTAAAGGTTGATGAAGGAGTCCCAGTAAGAGAGGTGAGAAATATTGAATCAACAACATAGGATATAGGTGAAGTTGAAGCTGAACAGGTCTAAGAATCAGAACAAGAAGACTTTGAATAAGATGAAGATGCAAATACTCAGGCAGACTCAAATCAATAGACAACATCAGATCCTTCCTCCAGAATTACTCAAAAAAATCATCCTACAAGTCAGATAATTGGTGAGAAAGACAAATGTGTACAAACCAGAAGAAGGATAATCAAAAACACCGAGAAATCACATATAGCCTTCATATCCATGGTGGAACCCAAGAACTTAAATGAAGCCAGTGAAGATGAAAATTGGTTAAAATCAATGAAAGAGGAACTGGATCAAATTGAGAAGAACAATACCTGGGAACTTGTTCCTAGACCTGCAGATAAGAATGTAATTGGCTCCAAATGGGTCTTTAAGAATAAAATAAATGAACAAGGACAAATTGTTAAGAATAAAGCCAGATTGGTCTGTAAGGGTTATGCATAAGTTGATGGACAAGATTTTGAGGAAACTTTTGCACCAGTGGAAATATTGGAAGCCATCAAAATGGTTCTATCCTATGATTTCCATAATAACTTTAAAGTATATCAAATGGATGTTAAGTCAACCTTTCTTAATGGAGACCTAGAAGAAGAATTATACATGGAGCAATCTGAAGGATTTTCACTGACAGATAATCCTAACTATGTCTATAAGTTGAAAAAGGCCTTATATGGACTGAAACAGGCACCACGAGCCTGGTATCATAGGATGAAAAAATTTCTATAGGACAAAGGATTCAAGAAAGGTACTGTTGACATTAATCTATATATAAAATATGAAGGTGATGATTTATTAGTCATTGTGGTTTATGTAGATGACATTATCTTTGGATGCACTAATGACCTTTCAGTTCAATGTTTTCCTAATTCAATGCAGACTTATTTTGAGATGTCCATGATAGGATAACTGTCATATTTTTTTGGTTTACGAATCAATCAGAGTTATGTAGGGATATTTATCTCTCAAGAACAGTATTTGAAAGATATGTTAAAGAGGTTTCAGATGGAAGATTCCCCTCCTGTCAGTACACCTATGGTAGTTGGTTGCAAGCTCAGTAAAGATGATATTTCACCTAAGGTTGATAAAAGAACATATCGATCAAAGATAGGTAGTCTTTTGTACATCACAACATCTCATCCTAATATAATGCAGGTTGTTGGAATGGTAGGTCGTTGTCAGTCTTCCCCTAAACAAATTCATTTAGTATTTGTCAATAGGATCTTCAAATATTTGAAGGGTACAATAACTTATGGCCTTTGGTATCCTAGAAATCAGAACTTACAATTAACTGCATATTCATATGTTGATTGGGAAAACTATTTGGATGAGGGAAAGAGCACATGTGGAGGTGCATTCTTCTTAGGTGATTCGTTAGTAACATGGCTTAGTAAAAAGCAGGGATCTATCTCATTATCAACTACAGAAGCGGAACACATTGATGTTGCTACTTGCTGCACTCGGATTTTATGGATGTTACAAACTATTGCAGATCTAAAGGTAACTTATACTAACCCAATTCCACTTCACTGTGATAACACCAGTGCCATTAGTGTCTCTAAGAATCTTGTTCTCCATTCAAAGATGAAACATATCACAATAAAGTATCATTTTCTCAAAGAGAAGGTTATAAACAAAGTTGTTCTTCTCAATTACATTCCTTCCACCAAACAAATAGCAAACATCTTTACTAAACCCCTAGCCAAGACACCTTTTGAATATCTTTGCCAAAAGTTGGGCATGACCTCATTATCATCCTAAGAGAGTCCATCATGTGAGGAGGAGTATGTATTTGTTCAATATCAGATACCTCCACACGGTACTGCAATAGATCAGGGGGAGCATGTTTTCTTCGACATTGATGTCAAAGCGGGAGAAAAGGAGTGGGTCTAGATGCTACAGTTGGAGATTCCAGATGCCAAAGTTGGAGATCTAAGTAGAACAGTGAAGTTGTTCAGGGTTTCCATCAATTCCAAAGGGGGGTATTGTTGTCATGTTTATAGGAAGAGTGTGCTTGTCATTGATGGAAATAACAACAACGATGTTGGCAGGTTACAGGCAGAGTATGTATGGCGAGAACAATCGAGAACCAAATCTTGAGAGACCGGAATTTGAGAAAGGTAGAATGTGCCAGGTTGGCACCAGAAGTATTTTGGGAAGATGCAGATGAGCAATCTTGAGAAGCTCAGAAGAGATCGAGCAGAGTTGCATGCAGATAGTGTAGAGTTGCACGCATAGCGCAAGTGTGCACCAGGGCCGAGGGAAACTTTTGCCAAAGCTCAGGAGAGACAGCTCAAAGTTTGCAGAACCCTTGACACTTAGAAATTATTCCAATTCAGAAGGATGTTTAAGCTGAGGAGGAGGAGAGACAGTGGTCGTTGGATCACCAATCTCGATTACCCGATGGCCATTAGATCAGAGTACAGATCGGAGGAACGCGCAGAGGAGGAGATTAGACCTCAGTCGCTGGATTGGAGTGTGAAGGACTAGAAACTGTTAGATATAGTATAACTACGAAGAGGATAATGGGCAAGAGCCATCCTCCAACTCCGCGAAATACAAAGTTGAAAAATGATTTGGGTCGTTGGATCCAGAGGACACATGGTGAGAGATCAGGATTTCGCTGACTCGTGAGCTAGAGAAGTCAAAGGTGAGAGTTGTAGGAACTTGCAATATGCAAAGTCAAAAAATGATCTGGGTTGTCTAATCACCAAGGATCTAGACCGTTGATCTGATATGAAGTTAGATTGCATGATATTGATCACAGTCGTCAATCAAAGAGAGATACCTCGACCATTGATCTAATATGAAGTCATTTTGGAGTTTTGTGTATAGGGAGTTTGGAGGCAACTCACAACAGGAGTTTGTGATATGTGAAATCACACAGCACTCTTTTTCTTGACCCCTGATCATAGCTTGTGGTCACATCATAGGAAGATAAGTGAAGGAGCTAGCATTTCTAGGATCCATTTCGGAGTTTCGCGTATCGTGAGTTTGGAAGCAACTCACAGCAGGAGGTCGCGAACAGACACTAATGATGAACAGTTTCATCATAACGACCATGGAGGAAGAATAGACTCAGTGTAATTGACAGAAGGGAAAAAGAATTAGGTGTATGATCTGGCAGAGAACTTGGCATGATAAATATACGCAAAACATAGAAGAAGGGGTTTCTTCTATTGAGAGTTATTGATGCGGGTAAAAGCAGGCTGAGTGAAACAGTTGGATAATATAAAAGAGGTGTAGTGCAAAGAATAAAAAAAAATGTATATCTGAGAGAGGAAGAGGAAGTCGGGGTGTGCTAGAAGACACAGGGCAGAAGAACAGAAAGCTCGAAGAGTAATGAGAGCAGGAAGACACTGATGTAGGTAGAGAATAACAGTGCAAAAGAATAGTGATGAGACTGGTAAGCCATTGATAAATACTGTATCACTGTAATAAGGCTTAGTAACAAAGATTTATAATCTAGGTGGTAGGGAGGTGCTAGGGAGGACTGTTGTCCTTAGTGTTTCAAGTGGGTGCTTGAACACAGGGAGTTGTATCTTCCATCTAGTTGTAGCCAGAGAAACCAAGGTCGCAGGGTGGTGAAAGGGAGAACTAGTGTTCTCTATTATACAGGTTGGTGTTTGTTTGACTGGAAGTTGATGCTTCCATCCAGTTGGTGCTAGAACACTCAGGGAGTTGGTGCTTCCTTCTAGTGGGTGCTAGAGAAACCAGAGAGTTGGTGCTATCAGCAAGTTGCAGCTTGCAAAACAGAGGTGGTAGCCTCACAATGAGTTGGTGCTCATAAGAATGATAATGTGTAGAAAATAAAGCTTACTTATCATAACAAGAAGAAGAGGTTTTTCTCTTTATGGGTTTCCTCAGGAGATATCTATCTCTGTATATTTTGTGTGTGTGATTGATGTTGAATATTCTATTGCTTACTTCCCCACATTATTGTGATCATCATTGAGTATTTTGTAAAAGAGTTTAAAATGGGCATAACAGTTTAAGCACATTAACAACTGATTCACCCCCCCCCCCTCTCAGTTGTCAAACCATTAGAAGGGGGTAAACCCTAAAATAAGGAAAGTGGGCAAAGTGACCTAGAATATGTTTTTAAGGAAGCTACTTGGAGAGTATAAATAAGAGGCAAGGCTCTCTCATTTTACATCACACTTGAGCATATTGAATATCTATAGGTGTCTGAGGTAACCAAATGATATCTAAGACGAATTTCTGAGGAAAGGTGAAGAAAAGAAGGCCGGAATTCAAGGAAGGATAAATTCCTTTGATGATGCTTTCTAAGGTATGTTATTTACAGGTCATCTCACCATTTCCGCAATAACGTTTTTTGTATAATGATTAAAACTATGAAATTTATATGCCATTAATGAAACATATCCAAGTATCTGTGGTAAAAAATTCATCTCATGAGTCATTGTATTTTAGGAGTTACACTCTGTGGAAAATAGGGTTTGTGGCTAGTCCTGAAACTAGTCTAAAACATGTGTTTCGGGTAAAAACATCATAAATTATTCATAACAGATCCAAATTGTGTAAGAAAAAATGTTTTTTTTAGAGTACATTTTGTATTATTCTTTGTAACAGTTTCAGGTCGATTCAATAAATATTACATTTGGGGCAGGCTCTACAAGGTCGCTCTCTTGAATAAGCCAGAATTCAGCAAGGTATGTCATTTTTTCTATAACCATTTTTCTGAGAGGTTCCAAGTAGTGACACTTGGAGGAATTGTATAAAACACACTGAATAACATTGTGTATCAGTTCCAGATATTTATTCATTACAGGTACAAATTTATGATTATTTCAAGTTAGGGTTGTTGACTAATCCAAAACTAGGCATGTGAGACTAAAGAAAAGTTTGATGAAAATGCTAGTCTCATGTTGTTAAAGTTAAGGAAGGTTTGCAGGAATGTGATCATATACACCAGGTCTATTACAGAGTTACAAATCAGATTTGGATGATGAAATTGATGAGGGAATTTGTTTGAGGTACATGTCGGGTACATGGTTGAGACAAGTAGTTGATGAGTTAGCACATACATGAGGTGTATAGTTGATGATGTTGGTACATATTGATCAGTCATAGTTGATGAGTAGTTGATACATGTTTGGTACATACTTGGTACATGGTTGGAGGCACTTGTTAGTAGTATTTTTGACACATGGTTTATGGATGATGTAGCATACTTGTATTATTAGAAGCACATATTGATATTGATGATGATTATGAGTTGTTGTGTTATACTTGGTTGATGCACATCTTTGAGAGTTGTCTTGGTGATTGATATTGGTGAGTAGATCTGATTTGGTTGATAAAATTTATGAGACAGGTACTTGTGATAGGTTGTTTGGACAAGTTGTTGTGACAGGTTGTTGTGATAGGTTATTTGTACATGTTTGGTGCATGGCTGATGCACTTGTTCATGGTACAAGTTGAGGTACAGGTTGGTGCATGGTTGATGCACTTGTTTATGGTATAGGTTGATTACAGGTTGGTTGGTACAGGTTGTTGCATGGTTGATACACTTGTTTATGGTACAGGTTGATTACAAGTTGAGGTACAGGTTGATGCATGGTTGATGCATGGTTCAGGTTATCGATACAGGTTGTTTGGTACAGGTTGATTGGTACAGGTTTACAACAGTATATATCACAGTGATAGTGTGACAGTGGTTCCATGATTATACTTATACATCAAGGCAGTTGGATGGGTGGAGGATAGGTGGTTGTAGCCACCTTCCAGCTGTAGCCAGAGAACATAGGGAGTTGTAGCCTTCTTTTGGTTGTAGCCAAAAAATTGGGGAGTTGGAGCTTCCCTCAGGTTGTAGCCTGAGAAACTAGGGGGTTGGAGCCTCATTCTAGTTGCAACTGAAAAACAAAGGAAGTTGGTACTTCCAATGAATGTAATTCTTCAAGACATATAAGAAAAAGCATTTTGTGGTTTTCTCCCGCTTTGGGTTTCCACGTAAAAAACTGGTGTACTGTATATGTGTATTATTGTTCATTTGTTCATTGATTATTTACTCTGCATTTATTGGATGATAATGCTACATTGATATAACACTTGGAATATATGGTTAACAAGGATTAAATGGATCTATTATTGATTCACTCCGCCTCTTAGTAATCCAACAATTGGTTTCAGAGCGAGGTTCCTTCAGGAAACAGTTTAACCACTAGAAGGAGATCATGGATTATTCTGAGAACGGAGTACCAATGTTTAATGGTCAGAATGGTTTTAAGTATGATATGTGGAGCAGAAGGATGGAAGTATTTTTATAGGAATAGGGATATTATATTTGGCTATCAGTTGTTGCATGATATGATAGTTCAAAAAGGGAAAAGACTTCAGCCAAGAATTAATTGAAGAAGAATAACAAAATAGAAATGGATTTCATCTGGGAAGGATTACCTAAACCGGTAAGATAAAAGGTTGGTAAATGTTCATCAACCAAAGAACTTTGGGATAAGTTACATGACATATATTCTTCACCCATCGCAGATTCTGAAAATGCCAAAGAAGATGCAGATATAGAACAAGAAGAAAGATGCTCATCATGTCAGACAGATTCATAAGAGGAAGAGTATGATGAAGAAGAAGTTGATTACAGAGAAAAATTGATCAGTGCAATTAAATATCTAAGGAAATAAAGGGAAGAAAACAAGTCATCCAAGAAATAATTGATGAAGAAAAAGTAAAGTGTTCAAGGTTCCGAAAAATATCAGCAGGTCATCAAGAATTTAAGATCTCAACTAGAAGAGGCCAAAAGAATTGAAGAAACTCTAGAATATCAAAAGAAATGTTTAGAAGCCAACATAGCAGCACAAAAGGAAGAATCAGAAAAGAGAGAAAATATAATGATGGATCATCTCAAGGAAAGAACCAATGACTTAAACCAACTTGAGGAAGATTTTGGTCAAGAAGAGAAAATACTGGAAGAATAAATAATTACATTGAAAATCCAACTTGAAGAAGCAAAGAGAACAAAAGAGGTCATGAAGTCTCAGATAATGAAGAAAGAAGAAGAGGTTGAGAATCTTGAAGAATAAGTTGTCACACTAAGAGTCAAAATCGTCAAGCTCAACAAGAACATTGAAGAGATAGAAACATCCACATCAGTTGTAGAGGATGAAGAGAAGCAATCTACATTGCTAGAAAAGAAGAATGGAGAAAATAGAAAGAGTTATGAAAAATTACTCAAAGGAAGGAATCGTGGTCAACCAGAATCTAAGAAAACTATTGAAGATACATCTTCAAGAATACCATCCATGTTCAACCCACAAAGAAACTTCAATCATGATCATGATCAGTTAAGGAAAAAATTCATAAGGACTACGCCACAAAGAAGATCATTCACTCCCAGGTATGAAAATTTATTTTATGGTCACTGTTTTTATTGTACTAACTTTGGATATAAGGTTGCAGATTGCAGGGATTATAAAATAAATGTTCAAGCAGACTGTGCCTATGTGGTCACATGTAACATTGAGTGTTACAAATGTCATAACTATGGAAACATAGCCAATGATTGTAGAAGCATGATCGATACTTCCATGAAACAAAATATTGATATTACATATAAGAAAATATGGATAAGAAAACAGGAAGAACAGGTGAACAAAGACCAGGTACTAGAGATCGCAAGATTGGCAATAAAACGAGATGAAGAAAACTCTACAGAGAAAATGAAAGATGTCAGATACATAAAGGTTTGGAAAATAATTGAAAAAAGGAAGGATAAGTAAATAAGGAATAGGTTCAAGAGATTGTACTTTCAGGCATTGTAGTGAAAGATGAATCCACAGATAGAAAGAAAGAAGTCAGAGTTCAGAGAGATATTGAATATACCAATGAACATGATGATTAATCTACCAATGAAGATAACGATGAATACACATCAGAGCAGGAATTGTTCTGAGCCATCCGGCTTAGAGACTCCCAAGTAATATGAATATTAAACAGGGGGAGTCTATGCGATAGTTGTGACAGAACAAAGAACCATCCTTTGAGAAACTTGCAGAGTTTGAGAAGATAGATTCAGAGCAATCAATTGTGAGAGTACTCAAACCATTTATATATTTACTTTTGGACGAGGGGACCCAACTTTGGATTGATCTATTTCAAATTTTTTCAAAATGGATTGGTACCCTCCTTCAAGGGTATCGTATGTTGAATTATCTCACCCTTGTATACATTTAAATAATCATAAGACCAAGAAAAAACATATCTAAATACTTGGATCAAGTTTTCAATTGCCTTCCTCTCATCGTTTGAATTTCCTTTACCAATCTTAATCGTCTTCATATTTTTCGAGGATCCAATGTTGATTTTCATATATTCATCAGGCTTGACCATTTATTTCTTCTCCTTATACATATCATGTATATTAAACATATTTTTGAGGGATACAAGTTTGGTTGGAATCATGTTGTCTTTTAATTTCTCTTTTGATCCTTCTTCTGTCAAATCAATCTCTATCTCAACAAATTCCTGCAAGTTATTCATGAATCTCAAAAATTGTGCATCATAATAAAAACCTACTAGTTGAAGAAGTTATCTATATTCAAAGGTCGTAAGATAATTTCCACTTTTCCTTTTTCCATCAAATCTCCACAAGGTTGGAGTGTTGAGCTAGAAACGACTAGTGAATGGGTTTTTTTTTTAATATTCTATTCTATGCTTATAAACACAAAGCATCAAACGATTCCATGGTGTCCCATACAACATTATTGTACCTTTTCAATCTTCTATTTTTGCATGCAAACTGACCTTTTCCTTTAAGAATTATTATATCATAATCACTAATAATCTTTAAAACTTTAATTACAAAATCTCTAGCCAAATTTAAACCAAGAAAAAGTATTTCATATTCTGCTACATTGTTAGTTCAATCAAATTCCAAGCAAAAATAATAACACGAAATAATGTTCTTGGGATAAGTGAATAAAATACCTATACCCATATTGATTGGGACTTGGCCCCGTCGAAGTTCATCTTCCACATTTTTTTAATGTATTCCCGAGGAGATGCTTCTATAACAAGCACAGTGTAGGATCCAAAACCATGTTCATAGAAAACCAATTCATTCTCAGGATCTTGTGGGTCTTCTACTTGATATAGTATCATCGGTTCTCTATGTAGAGTCACAAACGTTCCTTCATAAGTGGGGATAGTAGCATAATATAGACCCATTTGGATGATACCTCCAAGATCAACAACCCACTTTCGAGATAAGAGCATATCCCAAGCATCAGGAACACCCATGACCACCACATACATTACCAAAGAAATACATTGATAAACTAACAAGCTCACTTGAAGATCTTTAATCAAACCACATACTTTGACTTATCTAGATTCCATAGCGCATATATTCTTTTAAGTCCTCGAAGTATTTAAACCCAACCTCATCACTATAAGAGACATTGCATTGGTTGAATCTCCATAGTCCAACATACAATTGTGCAATATCATATCACCCACTAATAAAGATACAAAGAATGGTTGGTGATCGGGATTCTTATTACTTTCCTTATTCATGGTTTTAAGAATAATGGGTGCATATTCATTTTCTTCCACAACATGGGTTGTTTGACTTGTAACTTCCATCCCAAAAACTTTCTTGATTTGAATCTTCATGGAAGGAATCTTTTCTAACTCAACAAGGGGGGTTGGGAATCTTAGCATTTCCCATCCAACTTATTATATAAAACTTGAATTCAAAAGAATTGAATGTTGAGGAATTAACTTGAGGTGTCTTGACAATGCCTTATAATTTTATTATCTCTTTAGGAGGCTCTAGAGGAATTTCTTATTGATATACTTGTGGTGTTATACCCTTTTTTCTTCCATAATTCAAACCTTTTAATTTGTCCTGGTACATCTAATTAATTTCCTCTAGAGAAGGCATTTCACAAAACAATATAATTTCTCTTTCCACTTCGATTGGAATATACTTGACCCATTGCATGTTTTTTAGGGAAAAATGGAACTCTTGTTTCCTATAAAACACACCATTGCATGTATCCAATTAATCCTTTCCATTCTGATCACCTATTGTGACTCTTTCTAAGTAAGTGGCATAAGTTTTTTCATCATGAATACTTTGGCATGCCCTGCATTAGTAAGGATGTTTTCGCTCAACCATGTTGGTTGGTTCCAATGCTTTAGGAGGCCTCAGATTCAAGGAGGGCCTTGATATCTATTCCTTGGTGACAACTTGTTCTGTTGTTGGTTTCTTTCCATCTGCAAAGTCCTACTATGTATTTTCACCTTCATCGTCTATGTAAAATTTGTTTTCATCTTCCTCATTTCTTTCACAATAAGCATGGTAGGATCAAGAGGAGGCCTAGTGGCAGAAGTGGCTTTTTTCTTATGTTCAAGTATAGTCCTAAAAAGACTCAAAATGTATGGATTTCCTAAGAGGTTCCAAATTCCATCCATGCTTTTTTATTTCTTCTTAACATCTGTGAGATATGTACAGTGAGATTCATTAAGGAATAAATTGAAATTCCCTTTAAAATAATTTATGTAATACAAAAGAGTGGTGGTTGGGGTAGGTTGATGAATCTAAGGGATATCTTGCACAATCTTATCAAACATATTTTTAAATTGCACAATATTATCAAACATATTTCACAATCATTTCTTTTCATGTTAGTCAAAGCATTCAAAATAAATAGACTATCCTTCTTTTCCAACCATATATTAAACATAACATTCTGACATGCCTCATGAAGTAATACTATTATCAGGCAATGCGAGAAATCATTTCCTAGCATATTTCTTTAATGATAGAGAAAAACATTTATAAATCACATCAAGATGACACATTCCAAGAGTAGTAA
This sequence comes from Picea engelmannii, assembly GCA_009831015.1. Taxonomy (NCBI): domain Eukaryota; kingdom Viridiplantae; phylum Streptophyta; class Pinopsida; order Pinales; family Pinaceae; genus Picea; species Picea engelmannii. The sequence goes on from ML782981.1 coordinate 417,293, forward strand.
TATGATCAATAAAGGAATCCCAATGTTCTTTGGCACCAAGAACATTATCACCATGGAACAAAGGAAAATTTTTCAAAGAAGCAGACATATCATGAGGTTGACCTAAAATGTTAGAGAAATCAAATGGCTTGAAATAATTTGTGAACCAAGGAGAATCCATTTGAACTTGCATTAGGAAACACGAATCAACAAATAATATTTGAATATATTGTAAAGATTCAAATCCTAGTTTATTATTTACTTCTCTTGTCTTAGTCTTATATTTTCTTCTTTTACAAATGAAATCAAGTTCAAGAATAAGAGGAAGCTTAACTTAAGTGTTCCTTCTTGTAGTGTACCTTTTTTTGTATTTACTTTTGGTGGAGTTTCTAGATGAGAAAAATTAAGTTATAAATAACAATAATCTCATCAAGATACAAATACAATAAAACTCACCCGCAACTCAAGGAAAACCATAATATGTTTCAATCCTGCTAGAGACAATGTCATCAACATCTAGGGTGGTCCCTAGAAGAAAACTCACAAGTTCCTTCCTGGAAATAGCGCCAAAATATGTTACCACCCAAAATAACACCCTTGTAATAACTCCACTTTTGGTTATAAGGAGGTAATCACACTTGGGAAATGCATCACTATCACCTCTGTACCTTTCCCCTTCACTTTAGGCCAACTCCCAGAAGCCACAGAGGGGTATCCCAATCTAAGTGAAGTAAACCTATCAAATAAGTCGTTATCCTACGAAACATCCACTTCAACAAAAAATACCTTGATATATGATTAGATAGACCAGTGCCAATAAGTGATAAGATTCCTTAAAGAATATTCAATAGAAAACAATATCATAAACTAACCTGATATAAAAAGGGTTAGCAGCTAATTATTATGTGCTTAGTCTAAAATAAGAAATAGATTATGCATTAAATGCAAACAAGCACTGAAAAATTACAAGCCTAATCAATATGTAATCATGAACTTTGCATAAACTTGTAAGAATGGATGGTGATTTCACTTAGTGTTTCACCAAGAAAATATCCCAATAAAATATAAATACAGCTAACAACTAGGAAATTGATTTCAGAACTAGATATGTAAAATAAGATTTCAAAAAATTAATATAGAAATGAAGCACAGAATAGGAGAGGGTTAGAATACACCTTTATAGCACCAAACCCTTGTTGGACAACTGAGAGGGGGGGTGAATCAGTTGTTACCGTGCTTAAACAATTATGATTCTTTTAAAAACTTTACAAGGAACTCAATGATGATGATAATCATGTAGGGAAATAAACGTTGACACATTCTCCATCAGTCACATATATGAGAAACAAAGAGATGGAAATTTCTCGAGGAAACCCATATAGGGTAAAAACCGCTTTTTCCTTTATATGGTAAGTAATAGTTACATTCTTTACATTATCATACATATGAGCACCAACTCATAATGAGGCTACAACCTCAGTTTTGCAAGCTGCTACTTGCTGAGAGCACCAACTCTCTGTTTTCTCTAGCACCCAC
>ML782981.1:423346-460985 GCA_009831015.1 Picea engelmannii
CATCCTCTGTCACACATTTGACTTACACTGAGTAGATTATGTTTCAGCCCATCCACAAGTACAATATCTTGGGCTTTTCCTTTTCCATTACTCAAGCTCACCATCCCTTTGCCTTTTATTTTCCCTGGAGCATCATTTCCAAAGGTTACGCTTCCTGATTTGCTTTCACTTAGAGATAGAAACTTGCCTTTGTCTCCCATCATGTGTTTGGATCATCCACTGTCTATATACCAAGGGTTCATTTTTCTTTGAGAAGACAATACTAATCCACACTTGTTACTTTCCTTATTCTTCCAAAACTTGACATTTTCAGCAGGGGATTTTGAATCTGGTTCATAGTTCCTTAACCAACAGTCAATATATTTATGTCCAAAGTTATGACAGGTGTAGAATTCAACCTCATTATTCAATAAGTCAAACTTATTGTTGCAGTGTTGCCTACTTATTGATTGTTGATTATTTCTTGGCCTCCTTAGTTGTATGTGTCTAGACTTAATTTGGCAATTTGCAGTCTGTGAAGGATTATTACTTGATTGTATCATTCTTTGTTGTGGGAAGTATTTATTCCTTTGAAATCTTAATTGCTCATGTCTAAGTCTTAAGAAACAATTTACAGCTTTGTGACCAAAGTTAGAACAATAGAAACAATAGCCATAGAAAAATTCTTTGTACCTGGAAAATGGTTGTCTTCTTTGAGCAAATCGATTTCTTTCTTGCTGATGATGTCTTTCAGCAGAGAGAGCATTGTTTCTTCGTTCTACAGATTCATTCTTGGCACCTTTTTCTTTACTCGTTCTGGGCGGATGATTGTCTTCCTTTGTTTCTGCCGGTTTTTTATTGTCATTGGTTGTACTTTTGACAAACTTGATGGGTTCCTCATTTCCTAGCTTCCCACTGCTTGATCGCTCTTCATAACCCAAACCAGTTTTCAGCTTTGGATTCCTTTGTTGATTCAGAATGGTGGCTAATCCTTCTGACGCTTTGATACTTGATAGATTATGATTATACAAGGCTTGAAACTTCTCCATTTCTTTCCTTGTTTTCACTACTTCTTGTTCTAATGATTCACATATTGCCTTCTTTTCTGATAATTGTTTTTTCAGAATCTCTTGGATTTTCTTTGCCTCTTCGAATTCTACTTTTAGTAGGACAAGGTCTTCATCAGTTTCTTTACTGTCTTTCTCGAACTGTATCAATAATTGTCTTTTCTTTCTTTTCTTGATTCTTAGTCTATCAATCTCTTCCAATGCACTGATCAATTCTCCTTCCATGTCAACCACAACTTCTTCTTCATTAACATCACTCCCTGTGCTATTATTGTCATAGTCATCTTTGGCCATAGGTATGAAGTCATTTATTTTATCTTCAATAGATGAATCATTGTCTTCATCATCTGAAGGATCATCATCATTGTTTGCACAAAGACTTTTCTTCTTAAAGTTATTCTCTTTAAAGAAATTTTTGTGTTTGTATTTCTCCTCATCATCACAAGTCTGATCCTTTCCTTTGTGGGGACATTTATTTGCAAAATGACCTATCCTACCACAGTTAAATCATATGAAAGGCAGTTTACCTTTGTATGTTCCTGATCCCTTCTTCAGTCTCTTCACAAATTTTTCTTCAATTTCATCGGGCTCAAAATCCTCATTCTTGTCTGCTTTAAATGATGCTTCTTTGGAGGTGGTTTTATATTTAACTATTCTCATTTCATATGCAGTCAATGTTCCTAGAAGTTGGTCAAACTGCAAGGTTTTTAGATCATTAAGTTCTTCTATAGCAGAGACCTTCGGGTTGAACCTATCTGGGAGAGATCTCAAGATTTTCTGAACTAAAGAAGGTTCCCCAATTGTTTCACCAAGTGCCTTCATTGCATTTACCATTTCTTCTACTCTCAGAAAGTATTTTCCAACAGTTTCATCTTCCTTCATCTTAAGATGTTCAAATTGTATTCTGTAGGTTTGAAGCTTTGTATCCTTTACCTTCTCATTACCCTCATAACTACTAATGAGTTTGTCCCACATTTCTTTGGCAGTTCCTAGGTGCATAACTTTTACGAATTCTGCTTCTGCAAGCCCACTCAAGATAGCATTCATATCCTTAGAATTGAAGCTAAATTTTAGTTTGTCATCCTTATTAGCTAGCACAACTAGCTTTACATAACCAGTATCTACCACATCTTAGACATCTGCACCTAAAGCCATTATGTAGGTTTTCATTCTAACTTTCCAGAAGGAAAATTTTGTTCCATTGAACAGAGGGGCCTTATTGGTTGAATTTCCTTCATGGCTTGACATGTTTAAGCTCTAGGATCTACCCTTAGATAAAAGGGGTCGGCTCTGATACCAATTGTTGGAAAACTGAGAGGGGGGATGAATCAATTGTTACCGTGCTTAAACAATTATGCTTCTTTTAAAAACTTTAGAAGGCACTCAATGATGATGAAAATCATGCAGGGAAATAAATGTTGACACATTCAACATCAGTCACATATATGAGAAACACAGAGACAAATATTTCCCAAGGAAACCCATACAGGGTAAAAACCTCTTTTTTCCTTTATATGATAAGTAATAGTTACATTCTTTACATTATCATACATATGATCACCAACTCATAATGAGGCTACAACCTCAGTTTTGCAAGCTGCTACTTGCTGAGAGCACCAACTCTCTATTTTCTCTAGCACCCACTAGAAGGAAGCACCAACTCCCTGACTTCTCTAGCACCAACTAGAAGGAAGCACCAACTCCCTATGTTCAAGCACCCACTCGAACCTCCAAGGACACCAGTCCTCCCTAGCGCCTCCCAACCACCATAAATTATAAATTCTTTGTTACTAAAACTTATTACAGTGATATAAAATTATTCAATGGCTTACCAGCCTTGTCGTTGTTCTGTTACACTGCTCTACCCTGTCTGCATCAGTGTCTTCTTCACACCTCTAGCACTTTCTGTTCTTCTTCCTTTTATGCTCTATGCGCCATATCCCTTCAATGCACCATTCCTCGACTGTGCATTTCTGCTCCTGCGCTCTGCCTCCTTGTACACACCTGAATTCTCCTACACAATGAAAACAACGTATCTCTTCTTTGTTCCGCATTCTTATAGTCTCTGTTGTCTTTGTGCATGCAATATTTGTAATGCCTCTGCATGCTCACTCCACTCCAAATTCCTCCAAAAATCGAGTGCTTTGTCTGATCATCATCGTGACTCTTCAACATCTCTGGTCGTTTACCACTTGTTCAGCATCGTTGTATGTTGCCTCTCTGGCAGTTTGAGACTCTTTATCTTCTCTATGACAGTCGAGCTCACCTTCTCTGTTCTAGTTACAAGCCTTAATGCTCATCCAGTTGTCAATCTCCTCCACGAACATCTTCATCCCTCTTGAATATTCCCAGTGACTCTTCACCTCCTCTGTCAAACACCCCCAAAGTGTCTTCGAGTCTTCTGGCAGAAACCATCAGTGGTTTCTGGAAATTACACTGTGTCGTGCTACAGTAGCCCTCTGATCTTGTTCAAATTCACCTGCACCATTGGATTGATTCCATGGGATCTTGCATTCATTTCGGCATTCAACAATTCGGCATTCGTGTGACCATGTGTCTCGATATTCCCAGTCGTGATCCCTGAAAAGGAACTTGGTTGCTCTAGCTCTTTCCTCCATCTCTCACTGATGTGACCAAGGGTTTTGATCACAGCCTTATGCAAAAAGCGCTTTCGCAATTTCTCATTTTTTGAATCTAGAGATGAGGCATCTCGACTCTCTAAGTCGCGATCCCAAAAACCCCGAAATGGCATGGGATCAACGGTCCCGATCAACACTTGATCTGATGGCTCAGATCATTTCGCAATTTCGCATTTCGCGATTTTGGCATTATTGATGTTTAGTGTTCTTTTCACTTCAAAGTTTCAATCCGCGAAAATCCGAAATGGAGTCAGATCAATGGTCCATATCACATCTTGATCTGACGACTGTGATTAAATTGCAATTTCGCATATCACGATTTCGGGATTCCTGTGGTTAATATTCTTTGACATCTCCAACTCTCGTTCCACAAAACTCTGAAATGGAGTGGGATCAATGGTTTAGATCAAACCTTGATCTGATGGCTCAGATCATTTCACGATTTCACATATCGCAATTTTGGGAGGTGAAAGGCTGGAGCATTTCATACCTTTGACTTTCCAGTCAGCAAAATGATTATCTGTGTCCACGTGTCCTTCCCGAAGATGGACGGTCCTCCTGCTTTCGAGATTTTGTAAGCCCGCTTCTCCTAGCACTTTAAAGAACATGCAGGCTCTCCTGGATCCAACGGTGGTCAGACCCTGCGCTCGGATCTAACGCCCAAGATCTATCCTCCATATTTGTGCGCTCCTCTTGTCTACATTGAGATCTGACAGCCATCGGGAATTCTGAATTGTTGATCCAGTGATCATTGTTGCTGCTCCTCCCCATTATCACTGTGTTGTTGATCATGCTCCTGTACTCAAGCCATCATCATTGTTGTAATTTCCATCAATGACAAGCATACGCTGCCTGTAAAACATGCCAACAACCCTAGCATTTAGGGTTTCACCAAATATGATTTCTAATGTTGCAAATTCATTTACAAATTTCAAGAAATCCTTAAATTAGTCCACAATATGTTAGAACAATCTTTGAAGCACAATGATGGAGATTTGACTTTCCTTCTTAGGGTTAAAGATAAACAATGAAGCACAAACCTTTGTACAATATGTCTAGAAATAAGCATATAACAATAATCATTAACTAGACAATAAATGAATATTTTGTATGTTTTTGTTTTTTATATTTTTTTGTATTTTTATATTTTATAGAGAAAGAAAGAAAATGATTTCGATTTTATAATTTTGGTGGTTGGTTGTTGAGAGTTAGACTTAGTTCCTTGTCACCACTTAGGGATTTATGGGGTCAAGAAGTATGCCCCTCTAAAAATTTGTTATCCAAGATCGAGAGACTAGAACCTTAAGGAAAAATAGTCTCTTGTCTAATCAAGACAAGTCATGAAAATGAAGGCCCTACGAGAAGGGTTTCCTCAAGGGAAGAGCCTTCACCAACAAGATCAAATATAAATTGAATATAATTCTTAAAAACCTTTCCAAGGAATGAATATGAAAAAAAAAGAAATGGATCCAGTACTTACCCAAGTTAACAAGAAAAGAAGGAACAAACCCTAGAACATCTCCTATCCAAGTAGTTAAGTAACTCCTCAAATGGATTGATCTTGCAAGCTTTGTAGTATAATTTAAAATCCATAATAATATCTTTGATGAACCGAGAAAAAATAACCAAGAAAGAGAGAGCTCCAAGAATTGACACCAAAAAATGCAAGAAATATATTCTATCAAAATGCTTGTAAAATGATATCCAACAATTCACAATGATTTGGAATGATAGGAGAGACTCTCTTTGTAGAGGAGGATTTTAAATCCTTCTCATTCATTATTAATTATTTTTCCTTAAATTTATCTTAGGAGACTAAGAAAGGAGACTTCTCATCCACACAAATAAGGAGACTAAGTCAACACAAAATCAAATGATGCCACATATGCATAAAACCCTCATGAAAGAGGAATATCCTACAAAAATGGGGTCGATTTTCTCTCCAAGAACAACATCCCATGAAAATAGTGACGTGGAGGCCTCAAGACAAGGTATGGTATCGTCCCAAGCAATCAGGGCTCCAACATTGTTCTCCTCCAAGTGGAACGACCTCGTGAAAACATGGATAATGACCTCTAAAGTGGACAACATCCTCATAATGTGCTCAATGAACCATCAAGAGTAGTCTCCAAGGAAATATCAAGCCCTCAAATAAATAAAAGGTACTCCAAAAGGTAAGAAATATCAATATCCAAGTCAAATCATCACCCTAATCACCCACATGGCTATCATAAACCCCACATGTGTGGGTTGACCCTCAAATAAAGGAAAAAACACCTCGAAAAATGGTGGAAGAAGTGAAGGTTCTAGGATCTCCAATGTGGCATGTGTAGAGGATGTCTATGTGTGAAAAAGTAATGCAAATGTGCCTCGGGGGATGTGACCAATGCCTCGAAATGTGTGTACTACCTCAATAACTATGAAACTACCTCGAGAGACATGAAACTGAGTAAACATATGTAGAATCATATTTTTTTAATAGATGACCAAAGTGTGATGAATACATAAGAGATGGATCCATGCTTAGGAATACAATAAGTGTGCTATACATAGGTGTGACAACCTTTACAAGAATCAAAACTTTTACATCATAAACAAATGGGTGGGAGACCATGAAAATCCCCTACATAAAGTGTCCTAGTATATCCACTCCAATATGGTTGCATACCTAACCCATATCACAAATTACTAACATTGTGAGAGTTACCAGCACCAAGGGGCATTCGATCGTATCCATAAAAGAAAAATGCAATCTTGATATGGGGACTAAAAGGACAAGTCATGACCAACCACATGCAATTTGGAGATACCACATAAGTCTCCTACTTATACATAAGACATATAAGAATGGTCCAATACAATACATGAGTGAAAATACAACCACACTTTTGGTTCATCATGGTACAATAATGAATATAATTTGCTCATATGATGGTCTACATATTGTGAAAAAATGTAGGGTACATTGAAGTGAATATGAGGTGTAACAGGTTGCTTGTCCCTATCATCTCCATCATATCTACAAGTATCTCTTTTTTTTTTTTGTTTCCTCATTGAAGGATTATTGTTTTATCCTACAGAGACTTTTGTTAGGAAATGAGACACACTTCCATGCTAAACCTAGCAAAAGGCAGTAAGAAATATTTAATCAAGAAAGTAAATGACACAACAAGCACACATTACACATATATTTTACCCTAGAAACCCAAACCAAGAAAACCAAATTTCCTTGAGCGTTATGCTCCTTGATGTTGTATTCATTCAAAATAAAAGGTTACATGTCTAACCTTGGTCCACACCTAAGACACAATCAACACCATACCCTCTTTCTTACACAAGAAAAACCTTGTAGCCAATTCAGCTTACATCTACATGACCAACAACCTCTACAATTATTGATTGATTCATTTATCAACCTTTATGGACTTAGAATACGCCTTCTTTATAGGATTTACAATAGGAAAAACCCTAAAGAAAAGGCATGCAAAAATGGTTACAAATCCATGAAGATCATTGGCTACAAATCCTGTGAATATTGGGATTCGGTTACAATCGACTACCAAGTCGAATTATCATCGACTACTAGTTGAAATTCATTCGGTCTTCAGTTGGTCACCATATGCCTGCCTGTCGACCTCTTGTTGGTTGACCTCTTCGACTTGTTGTCGATGTCTTTACCATGTCGAACCACCTCGACCTTCGACTTTGAATTTACTCGATCGACTAACCTTGACTTTCGACTTGTTTTCGGTCCACCTTGACTTCCTCTTTACCTAAACGAACCACCTCAACCTTTGACTTCGACTGTCATTCGATCCACCTCAAATTTCACTACAAAGAATATAAAAACCCAACATTATCCCACTTGTTTTCTTCTTTTCTTAAATTGGGAGAACTTTGAACTTTCATTCGCAAACCCCAGGAAACAATGCCCATTTCCTCTCTGCACCAAGAGAACTTCACAGTACTCACAGACTTAGTCAACGAATCTGCTATGTTTTCCAACGTGTCTACTTTTTCCAAAAACACGTTGTTTCTTTCCACCATGTCTCTCACTAAATTGAATTGTACATCAATGTGCTTATTCTTCGAATGATAAAATGGGTTCCTTCCTAGAAATATTCTGCTTTGACTATTGCAACTTATCTTCATAGCTCTCTTCTCACACCCAATTCCTAAACACAACCTTTGCAACCATACTTCTTCTTTGCTTCCATGAGTTTTTTTCATGTATTCAACTTCTATTGTTGACAAGGCTACGACCGCCTATCGCTTACTCATCCAGTTGATTTCTCCACTCAACATCTTGAATAAATATCCATTGGTCGACCTTCGTCGATCTAGATCTCCAGCCTAGTCGGCGTCGACAAATCCATGTACATTTAATTCAGTGTCACCTCCAAGTTTTCATTGGTAGCATATAGCATAGTCTTTTGTGCCACACAAATACCTGAATACTCTCTTGACATTTGTCTAGTTCTCCTTCCCAGGTGTCAACATGTATCTTCTCAACACTCCCACTGCATGGGAAATGTCTGGTCGAGTGCATACCATTGCATACATTGGAATACCAAAAACAATCGCATATGGAACATGTTCCATGTCCTCTATTTATTCCTATGTCTTTGGAAATTTTTCAATAGTTAGCCTTGCTCCCATAGGAATTGGCACCTTCACCAGTTTACAATCTTGCATGTTGAAATTTTTTAAAATTGTTTCAATATACTTCATCTAGTTCAACCGGATCTTTCTAGTTGCTCAATCTCTCTTAATCTCTATTCCCAGAATGAATTTAGTTGCATCGATATCCTTCATGTCAAACTTGGAGGATAACTACTTCTTCACCTCCTTTATTGCATCCATGTTATTTCCAATCAACAACATGTCGTCGACATACAAAGCTACATATATGAAATTCCCACCTTATTCTTTGGAATATATGCAGTGATCAAATTTGCTTCTCAAAAACCCCAAACTAAGGATGTATTTGTCAAACTTTTGGCACCACATCCTTGGTGAATGTTTTAGACCATAAAGGTATCTTTTTAGTTTTCACACCAAATCTTTATTTCCCTTTACTACAAATCCTTCAAGTTGTTTATTGTATATTTCCTCTTCCAGGTCCCCATGTAGGAATTTTGTCTTCACATCTATTATATTTCTAAATCAAATGTTCCAGCCAGAGACATTAATACTCTAATGGAAATTAATTTTGCAACAAGGGAAAAAATATCACCGAAGTTAATTTTTGCAACAATGGGAATATCCTTTCGCCACCAGTCAAGCTTTGAACTTCTTGACCTGTTGCATTCATCTTCTTCTTGAATACCCATTTGTAACTGATCATATTTCTTCCATTAGGAAACATGAATAAGTCACATTCATTCTTGTGCAAGGATTCCATCTCTTCGACCATGGCTTCCTTCCATAGTTTTCTCTTTGTTGATTTGACTTCCTCCCCGACCGAATTGGGATCATCGTCGATGGAAGTTAACATGAATACAGGATGGACATCGGGTGGAATATACCTTTCAACTAGTTTTATTACTCTTTCTTACCTCCTTAAAACCTTGTTAGGTTGTTCCACCTCTTCCTCTGATTCATTCAACTCATATGAATCATCTTCTTCATTCCTTAGTCCAAACCGCACCGTCTCAGGATTATTTTTGGTCTAAAAAATTTCCCCAAGCTCATAATTACCTTTGAACTCTCTGAATACCACATCTCAATTGTACACTATTTTCCTTGATTTAGGATCCTAGTGCTTATATCCTTTCATTCCTTCTTTGTATCCAATGAAAATACATTTGATTTCCTTCTTGTCCATCTCTCTCCTCTTTTCCTTTGGAACATGCACAAATGCATCACAACCAAATACTTTGATATGTGAAACAAAAAGGTTCTTACTCAACCATACCTCATTTGGATTTGTGACGACTATCACCAACGAAGGACACATATTCAATAGATATCTTTCATTTTCGACTACCTCCACCCAGAATGTGTGAGCCCAACACCACTGGGCATGCTCCTTTCCTTGTCCATCAATGTTTCGTTCATTCTCTCGGAAACTCCATTTTGTTGTGGGGTATATAGTGTGGTATTTTTGCATGCTATGCCACACTGCTTGCAGAATTGATCAAATTATTTTCCATAGAATTCACCATCGTTTTCAGTTCTCAGCACCTTAATATTCTTATCTATATGGTTTTCTAGAAGATATTTAAACTCTTTGAATTTCTTGAAAACCTTTGATTTCTTCCTCAGGAAATATATCCCTATCTTCTTGGAAAAATAATCTATGAAGGAGACATAATCCAGAGAAACACCAAGTGAATGCACAGCAATAGGCCCAAACACATCACTATGAACAAGCTCTAGAATCTCATTTGACCTTGTCACTCCATATGGGAACCTCACCCGAATTTGTTTTCCATATAAACAATGTTCACAAAAGTCAAATTCTAAATTAAATTCAGGAAATTATTTTACCATACCTTAGTTATGCATAGCTCAAAGTCCTTTTTCTCTAATGTGTCCCATCCTCTCGTTCCATAGCATGGTCAGTTCAAATTTATGATGACTTGTCAAGTCAATTTGAATTGACTCATCCCAAGTCTATTTGATTCAAGTTGAAGTCCAGTCAACTTCAGGAACAATGATGTTATTGCATCCAGTAGATTCGAACCTCCCTAGAAACTTGTATAGGGTTCTAATCTGAACTCCTTTCATTAATACCATTGCACCTCTGACCATCTTGCACTAATCCTTATGAAATAGAGTGTGCATGTCAGTGTCACTCATCTTACTGACAAATATCAAGTTTCTTTCCAAACCTGGAATCTGTAGCACACATGGAATGGTTATACTCCTCCCATCCTGCAGTATCAGCCGAACTCTTCCCCATATGACAATTTTGGTTGTCAAGTCATTCCCCAAGAACACTTCTCCTCCTTCATATTGTTCATATTAGCAGAACCACTCACTATGTGGTTTTATATGATAGGATTCTCCTGATTCAATTAACCAAACATATTGATATGAATGTGTATTGGTCAACGTTAGGTACACATCACTTCCCTTATCTGGAGTTGTGATTCTCTCAGTCGACTGCTTCTCATCGGATCCCATACTGAATTCCATCGCCTTCGACTTGCATTCATTTTTGTAATCCCAAGATTTATCACATTTCCAACATATTCTTGTCGAATTAACCAGGTATTTATATCTACCCTTCGACTTAAACTTTCATGTTGTTTCTTCTCATTTCTTATGATGGTATAGATACAAAATGTATTCTACTGCTAATGTGGTTGTATTACTCCCTATATCCATGACTAAGCTATCCTAGGAGTCTATAAAAGAACATAATAGGATTATAAATTTATCCTCCTCAATGATTTTAATATCCACAAAATATAACTGGCTAATAATGGTATTAAATTCATTTAAATGCTCATTCACTGAAATTCCATCACTCATTCTCAGAAGATACAATTTATTTCTGAGAAACAACTTATTTATCAAATATTTCTACTAGTACAAGCTCCCAAACTTGTCCCACGGTTTCTTGGATGAATATTCACCTGAGACATTCAACAGGACCAAATTTTCAATACAAAGTTGAATCGTACTCCTTGTTATTCTCTCGAGTTTCTCCTACTCTTCCATCGACATTATTGTCAGTATGGTACCTGGACAGACTATTTTCCATTGTTCTCAATCTACAAGGATATCATCAATTTTAATCTTCCAAATCTCAAAATTATGGCCATTGAATTTTTTGATCTCTATTCTCAAGCTACTTTCCATTCTTTAAAACAATATTTAGCACAATATTTAAAGATTTCAGACTTACGAATCTTATTGAACCTAGGGTTTAGCTCAGATCCAAGGTTGTTAAACCAAGATATGATACCACGTGTTAGGAAATGAGACACGCTTCCATGCTAAACCTAGAAGAAGAGAGGAAGAAATATTTAATCAAGAAATTAAATGACACAACAAGCACACAGTACACAAACATTTTACCCTGAAAACCCAAACCGGGAAAACTAGCATTCCTTGAGTGTTTTGCTTCTTGTTGTCTTATTCATTGAGAATAAAAGGTTACATGTCTAACCTTGGTCCACACCTAAGACACAATCGACAACGTACCCTCTTGCTTACACAAGAACAACCCTGTATCCAATTTGGCTTACATCTACATGTCCAACAACCTCTATGTTTACTGATCAATTCATTTATTATCCTTTATGGCCTTACAACATGCCTTCTTTATAGAATTTATACAAGGAAAAACCCTAAATAAAAGGCACCCAAAAAAAATTACATATCCATGCAAATCATTGGATATAAATCCTGTGAATCTTGAGATTTTGTTACAGTCGACTACCAAGTCAAATTACCATCAACTATCAATCACCCTTCATTCGGTCTTTAGTCGGTCTCCACACGCCCTCCTATCGACCTCTTTCTGGTTGACCCCTTTGACTTTATGTCGATATCTTTACCATGTTGAACCACCTTGAACTTCGACTTCTACTTTAACCAGTTGACTAACCTCGACTTTCGACTTGTTGTCGATCTACCTAGACTTTGTCTTTACCTGGTCGAACCACCTCAACCTTCGACTTTGACTATCAGTCGATCCACCTCGAATTTCACTACAAATGATATAACAACCCAACAAATTTGTTGGTTTATTCCCATCCTACCTTGGATTATTCAAATATTCTACCTCAAGTGAGGTTCCAACATAGCTAGGGAAAGAGAGCTACCACCTTTCTGAGGGAACGTTTGGTCACCATACAATAGTTCATTGTTTCACTATTTATATGGTATATCTAGGTGTTTTTATTGCATTCTATACAAATCAAAATCATGTATGTCTTGCAAGAAGGTGTATCACCAAGTATATGTTCATTCAAGTGTATAAACCCTCTATTAGAGGCATGTGGCATCTCTCATATTCAACCCAAGTAGCTTCAACACCTACAACAATATTTCTTCTAAGTGACTGAGATCCTTTTCATCTATCTTTCATGTCCAACAATTAGGTTAATTATATCAACAAAGGAGATTGGTAAATTAAGCCTAGTTAGCATGCCTTTTGTTGTAGCCCCAATATTTTCCTTTAAAATAAATGGAAATGGGATTAAGAACTTTGCACCTATTCTTATTTATTGGTATATCAAGTGGTAATGTCACCATGTTCAAAGCTTATGAATTTATGATACCTTGGTTTCATTAAAGATCATGGTTAAAAAGAAAGTGTCAATAGTGGTGAATGAGATAAGCTTTGGTATAATCAAATCATAGAGAGAAAATGAAGATCGACAACATATGTTGATTTCGGAGTATAAAGTGACAATAGTTATAACACAAGACTTTTATCAAAACTTTTTCAACTGAAAAAATAATTACCTACTAGGGATAAGATGATAGATTTATCAATAAATGAAGAAAATGTGGATGATGTGGATGAATCAATAACTTATCTTAAATATCATGGAACCTTTTGATAAGTTTCAGGAGTTAGAAAGTAAAAAGTTAACCAAAGAAGAAAAAGTGATAGTCTCAATATTACTTTAAAAGACATAGAGTTGCTAATTCATAATCTGAAACACCAAATTTCACATAGAGAATCAGATCTTAGAGCCTCTAATCAATTACAAGAAGAGTTAAATGTTCATTTCAAGGTGCACTGAAGAAAATGCTTAAAAACTCATGCATAATTTCAACAAAGCATAAGATTTGTGATCAAGGAAAATTTTACAAGCTAAATTTCACCCATGGCATAATTTACCATCTTTTTTTCCAAAAACGGTTCTCCAAATTCCATTTTTCCTAAAAAATATTTGCCCAATTCTTTAGAATAAAAACAATTACTCTAAAAATTGTCAAAATTCACTAGAAACTATATAAAATCCTTAGAAATTTGAATATTTTTACAAAAATATAACCAATCATTTTATAGATGCCATTTTAAGAATTAGTAATGTTCACCAAGGTTTCGACACTTTAACATAAGTATGGATTCTTAAAAATTTCCCTGTTTGGGATAAGATGATTAATCAAACACACAAATTTACACCTCATTGAAAGTTTTGTGCAACATGTTCAAATTATTATTAATAAGGTATGGTATAAGGTAGCTTAAAAGGTTGAAATTACTAGTTAAGTGATTCAATTTGTCAATGGTATGTCATTGCAAGATCTAATTCCTCTCGGGGTCATTAATGAATAGCCTTTTTTTTTGTAAGTAAGAAGATTGTTTTATATCAATATATTGACAAAATGTACAGTAATAGCAGTATGGCTAGAAGATGAACCAAATGTCCACCAAAATCATAAAATGTTGTTGACCTTCCCTGAGGGAAACTAGGGTAGCTATAAAAAATACATATAACTGCATGCATATGTATATATTCATATTTTGACAATTTTGAGACAGGGAAACCTGAACTACAAGAAAACACTAAAAATACTACCAGACCCATACGATAAAGACTTAAAACAAAATCATGACCATCATTCATATAAAACGTGAACCTGGGGAGTGTTATGATACAGGGCCTTTAAAAAGGATAAAAAATAAATGATTTCAATACATTTCAAGGGGGAAACCTCCTTTTAAAATGTATCCATTTCAAACTACAATATGAGATAAGATAATATGATATTAATACTAGGTCTCCTTGGTGCGTGTGTGTGTGTGGGGGGGGGGGGTGCAATTATAATGAAAGGGTACCATGAAGGGTTCTTGCTGACATACAATTATAATACTATAAATGTAATAATTCAATATCTAGGGCTTAGTAAGGGGATTTACACATAAAATGGGTTTTTTTTTCTAGGTATTAACATGCCTCTCCCCTTCAAACAAGTGTTGTCCTCAACACTTGACTAACTGCGTGTGTTTCTTCATGAACACCTCATCTTCCCATGTTGCTTATTCGACGGGTAGGTTCTTCCATTTGACAATGTACTCTATGATTTCTCTATTTCTAAGTTGCTTCATCATTATTTCAAGGATTTTTTTTGGATCTAGTATGATTTTCCCTTCTTCATTAATCTCTAGTAAAATAGTTTGGACTGGGATCTTGTTGTTGATTATATTCTTTAAGAAAGAAACATGGAAGACTGGATGTACATGTTAAAATGGAGGTAAATCCAATTTGTAAGTCATACTTCCAATCCTTTGCAACACCTTATAGGGGCCATAATATTTGTGTGTTAATTTAGTGTCCTTTTTTTTTTCTTAAGGGACATCTGTTTATATGGTTTTAGCCTCAGAAATACCCAATCCTCCACTTCAAATTCCCTTTCACTGTGATGTTCATTTTCTTGTTGTTTCATCCTATTTTGTGCCATAACCAAGTTGTCCTTCAATAGTTTGAGAAACTCTTGTTGGTTCCCTATGTGGTACTCAACTTATTTAACCTTTGTATTCTCTTTCAAGGGTGGTGTAATGGATGGAGGATGATATCCATAAAGTGCCAAAAATGGGGACATTTTTAATGAAGTGGAAGGATGTGTTGTACCATCATTCCACCAAAGGAAACCACTTGATCCATTGTTTTTGTTTATCATATGTAAAACAATGAATATATCCTTCTATACATGTATTCCCAATCTTAGTTTTCCCATCAGATTGAGGGTGGTAATATGAGTTGTGGGTCAATTGAGTACCCAAACAAGAAAATAATTCAGTCCAAAAATTCCAGTGAAAATTGGATCTCTGTCACTTACAATAATATTGGGGACTCCATGTAGATTTTGAACTATTTCCATGAATTTTGTGGTTATTTTACTTACTTTAAAAGGATGAGAAAGAGAGAGAAAATGGGAATTCTTTTTCAGTCAATCCACTACTAACATGACTACATTCTTTCCTTCAGATTTGGGTAAACCTATAATAAAATACATTGAAACTCCATCCCAACGTTGACTTGGTATAACTAATGGTTGTAGGAGACATGACATCTTGATTGTTTCTCCCTTATTATTTTGGAAAAATAAACATTCAGACACAAAATTTTGAACATTAGTTTTAAGACCTTCCCATAAAAAATCCTTCTTGATATTGTGGTATGTTTTTAAGAATCTTGAATGTCCTCCTATAGGAAAAGTATACAATTTCATAAGGACCTTCTGTTTGAGTTGAGAATTCTTACATAAATATAGCCAACCATGATACCATCAAATCATTCATCCATACAAAATTTTCTAATAAACTAGTTTCCTCATGTAGTTGTTGAATGACAATGCATAACTCTTAATTTTGCTTCCATTATATCCTTGCTTCTTCCACCCAATTGGATTGTGGAATAGAAATAACACATCGTGAATCTTCGATTTCTTCTTCTTTCCTTGAAAGGGAATATGCCATAGCATTATGTTTTCCTTTTTGTAGATAATTTTAAAGTCATAAAATCGCATCTTTGTAACCCATTTTTTATTTCTCTTATGAAGATAATCATTGCTCCAATAATTAATTCAAACTATCATGATTTATTTTTACTTTTAAGTGTCTTCCTATTAGGTAAGGGCACCATTTCTGAACTGCATGTAGTATGGCCAACATCTCTTTTTCATAAATGGGTTTTACTAAGTTTTTTTCATTTAAGTTGGATGCTTTCAAAGGCAAGGGGCCTTCCTTATTGCATTAAAACTATACCAATTCCATGGCCCGAAGCATGGCCCATGATGGGAGTGGTACACATAGCCTCCTTAATTTTTTCAAAATATTTGGTTTCTTCTTTGGCACAAGAAAAAATTTCCTTCTTTAACAATGTTGTTAGAGGTGTTTTTATTTGACCATAATTCTTGACAAAATTTCAATAATATTCTATTAATAATCCTCTAAGTTTCTTCAATGTTTTGGGAATCAGCCATTCCCTCATATTTTAAATTTTGTTAGGGTCCAATTTTACACCTCCATGAGATACAATATGACCCAAATATTATATTGCCTGAACCCCAAAGGCACACTTGGAAGGATTTTCATACATTTGTTTATCTTCCAATAGTTTTAATACTTTATCCACATGTTGTACATGCTCTTCCCAATATTTGTTGTCGATTAATCTGTCATCAAAAAATACTAACACAATTTTTCTAAGGAAGGGTTTGAAAATAGAATTCATCAAGATTTGAAATGTTTAAGGTGCATTAGTAAGTCCAAATGTCATAACCAAAAACTCATAATGACCTTCATTTGTTCTAAAATTTATTTTAGGAATGTCTTCTTACCTCATTCTAATTTGATGATATCCCGAATCAAAATCTAGCTTAGTAAATAATTTTACTCCATGTAACTCATATAATAATTCATCAATGCCAGGAA
Organism: Picea engelmannii; assembly: GCA_009831015.1. Classification (NCBI taxonomy): domain Eukaryota; kingdom Viridiplantae; phylum Streptophyta; class Pinopsida; order Pinales; family Pinaceae; genus Picea; species Picea engelmannii. The sequence goes on from ML782981.1 coordinate 440,383, forward strand.
TAGGAAACTTATATTTGGTGTTCATTTTGTTGAGTTGTCTATAATATGGACACATATTCCATAAACCATCCTTTTCTATAACCATCACCATTGGTGAAGAGAAATGACTTTGGCTAGGTTGAATTATGTTATCCTCTAACGTTTCATGGATCATGTGCTCAACCTCACTCTTCTGTGCATATGGATACATGTAAGGCCTAATGTTAGTTGGTACAATTCCTTTTTCCAAATTAATAGCATGTTCATGATATCAAGAAGGTTGAATACCCTTAAAAATTTCACCAAATACCTTGGAATGATTGTTTATAACTATTTGGAGTTCTATGGAGCAGAGGATATAGATGTTTGAACATCAAGTGAGCACATTTGTGAAACTACAACCTAGTGTCCCATTTTGAGTAATTTTTTCATGCTATTGGAGCTTATCACTTTAGAGGGTTCCCCTTGGATACCTCTAAGATCAATTTCCTTTCCATCTAAGAAAAATCTCATGAAAATATCTTGAAAATTAAGGTCCATTGTTCCCAATGATTGTAACCATTATACCTTTAATACAAAATAAACACCCTCATTTGGATGGAAATCATGGGCCTAACCAGAAAATACTCCCCATGTTGAGATTAATACTATGGAATTTCCCTGAACAATGTATGGTACCTCCATATGCAATCATTACTTGAAACTTTGGTGTGGTATATGAAAAGCAATTGAGATCTTTTGCTAATTTGTAATTGATGAAATTATGGGTACTACTAGAATCAACCAATATTGTTACCTTTTTCTTCTTGATGTATCCTTGTATATTCAGGGTTTGTGGAGTACTAATGTTGGCCAATGCATGATAAGACATTCTTGGAGTAGTTTATTCTAGTTATAGATCTTGTGGTGGTTCCAATTCTTGATATTATCCTCTTCATAGTCTATGTAGAATATTGTTTTCTCACCACATTTATTCCCCTTACTGTACTTGTTGTCACAAATGAAACATAGCCCTTTTTCTCTTCTTTCATCCATTTTTTGAGGTGTCAACCTTGTCGGTTGAGGCACTCTTTTCTTATGAACCCTAAAATGATATATGCTTCCCATGTATGCTCCATTGGTAGACTTGTGTGTAGCCTTATTTTTGTCTTGAATATAACGATAAATTTTCATAGATTCCATAATATGTGTAGGATGTATTAAGAAAAGCTCATGTTTAAAGTCTTGTTTTAATCCACCATTGTAAGATTCCAACAAATTTTCATCACTTTTTTCATCAACCCGTGTGGCCAAGACCTGAAAATGTTGAATTATATTCTTCAATATCACCTAAGTTCTTGATTCTTGTCGATTGACTAAAGTAGTCATATTCCCACACTTTCCCATATTTCACTTCTAATTCCTTGTAAATAAACCCCAAGTATAATTATAAATAGGGGTATTCCTTTTAACTACCCATTGATACCATTGGTGTGGTTTTATCTGAAATTTCAAGGTTGTTATGTGAATCATTTTCTTATCATCCATAATATTATGCAGTTAAAAATATTGTTGTATTTGGTTCAACTAGGTAAAGACCTTTGTTCCATCAAACCTATTTAATTCAATCTTGGAAAGGTTGAATTTGGGACCCCCACCACAATTAAATCCACTATTAGAGTTAAATCCACTAGAAAACCGATTATTATTGGCATGTTGTTCAACCTGAATACTACCCTTGTTTTCATGAGTTCCTTACATTTTGATATCTCCTTTAGGGAGTTTATCATATAGAGCCTGGAAGATCATGGAAGACAAGGAATTTTGCAATTCCTTCATGTATTTGTTTATTTCTACTTTATTTTTATCCATCTTCTTATCCATCTTATTTTCCATTTCATCCATATTTATTTTCATCTCTTCCTTATTTTCATCCATCTTATTTTTTATGTCATCCATCTTGTTTTCCATATGTTCTTGATTTTCATTCGTCTCCCCTTCCATTTTATTTTCCATTTTCATTTTTGGGGATTCTTGAGAACATGATAAATCCACTTGTTTCAACATACTACCATTCATTTCATCAACTTGGTTGTTTAATTGGGATAGCTTGTTTTCGAAATCTTCATTTTATTCCAATGTCCAGTGTGAGGCTTTTGGAGGTTTAATTAGTGTCGAAGCCTTTTTTGGAGCCATTTGGTATAAAAATAACAATAATTCTCTATTTGTATTTATCACAAATTTTTAATCACCAAAAATAGATCTTACAATCAAAAGTTGGGCCAATTGTAAGTTATGTACCTTTGAGACCTGATTTGGAGTTTGTCCTTCTAATTGACCTTCCATTTGATGCTTTTCTGAAATTTCATCCCTTTCGTGTATGAAATTTTGGTTTGTATTAATCTAATATGTATTCTCTACAATATGATATGTCTTATCAAAATTGGGTGTGCCAAATGAAAGTTATGGTAGCTTTCCCAAACCTTGTTGAATTTTGGTATTTCCTAGAGAGCGAACTTGTACATAATGCTCGTATCCAATATTTAATACAATATTATGAAAACTTTACCAAAGAAACTATGGATTGTTCCCTTTCAAATACAACTAGTTTCACTGAATTTGGATCCACTATGAAGAATATATGATTGTTTTACCCATAACACATTTTAGAGACTAGTTATTGGACTAGTAAAAAACCCTATCTTCCACAAGGTATATCTCCAAAATTGTAATGACCCAGAAGATGAAATTTTCACCAAATATACCTTGATATATATTGTAAATAACCACCACATTTCACTATATGAGTCGTCCCATAAAAAATAAAAAATAAACTATAGCGAAAATTCTAATATGACTTGCTTGGAGAAGAAAAACCCTAGGATCAATGCTCTAATACCGAATGTTATGATACAACACATTAAATTCCAATTCGAGGGCAAAACCTATTATTAAAATATATTCAATTCATAATACAATATGAGATGAGATAAGATGATCCTAAGACTAGGTCTCCTTGGCATATATATAGGATACGAAGGGTACAATTATAATTAAAGGGTACCATGAAGGGTTCTAGACGACATACAATTATAATACTATAAATGTAATAATTCAATATCTAGGGATTAATAAGGGTTTTTACACATAAAATGGGCCTTTTCTAGGTCTTAACAGGGAGCCCCCTTGGGTTGAGCATCACCAGGTTGAGTTGGTGAAGGTGGAGACCAAGAGCTCGAAGGCTTTCCCTTGTCATTTGTGACTTGGAATATGCCACCATGTTTCTTCATTAGCCATGATACCATCATGATCAAGAGACTGGTATGATGCTCCAAAGCATCAGGCCTCTGGATGAATTTCCTATATTCCAACTCCTGTAGGATCATGCCATGTGCTACCATAGCCTTGACATGCCTGTAGAGATCCATGATTCAATGGCACTTATTATCCATGTTCCTAGTGCAACCCAAGTCAAGTATGATATCCCCCACCGTCCTATCCACAACTTCATCTCTAGTATAGGCCCTCACAGTCTTAACGTCTTCCTCTAGAGATGGAATTGATTCTTTGTTTGTTGAGTCGACATAGAAATGATAATGGGCCACAACTTCCTCGACTCTGAAGGAATCCCGTGGTTTCTGTTTTACCATAGGATAATCCTTTCTTTTATGTGGTGCAATGATAACCCAGATACCAGGATGTAGGCCCATGTAACTAATAATTCTCAAAATCACAAAATTCCCCAATTGCAAACCTCCTCGCATAGAAACAGACTGAGGAACAGGATAAACCAGAATAAAATCATGCGAAATATTACCACATTTTCAAATAATCCTCCCATTCATAGGAATAATGTCTACCAAGACAAAGCCAGATGGATCATTGATAGACATTGAAGAACTCATAAATAGCATCCGTTTGTGGAGCCTACATGTCGTACATTCCCTCATCCTTCATTTCCTCTTCCCATCATTTTCGATTGAGCCTAAATCCACCATTGTAGCATAGGGAGAAGTCTAGAGTGCATGAACCCGATAGGTGAAAGAAGGAAGGGTGGTAGAATTGACCTCACATGTCGGGTGATGATGAACCTCCTTCCTGCCAGATGTTGCATTATCTTAGCCTGAGTACCCATGTGGAACCTAATCTGGGTGATACCAATCAATAAGAATAAGATAATTGAAAATCTATTGTAATTACTCATTTAATAACTCATCTCAACCACAATCAAGATGGGAGGAAGGATTGGAGACTCCTTCATTGGCTAGACAATCCACTAGCTTATTGGCTTCTTTTTTTACATGTGAAGGCACTAGGTCACTCACCATCTGAAGGGAAATATGGATCATATCAAAAAGAGACTCAAGATGCCAGTTATTAAAGAGATTGCCTATCAAGGATCCATTTTGAAGGTGAGTGAGGAGGTGAATGGTGATTTGAGGGTCGCCCTCCATAATGAGTTTACATAATTCATTATCATGAGAAATTTTTAGACCTTGGAGTAGGGCCCATATGTCTACTACATTATTTGAATTGGTACCAATAAACCCCAAAAAGATGTGCAATATTTGACCTGTATCATCTATGAAAACCCCACCAAAATATGTTGGGCCTGGGTTACCTTTGGAAGCCCCATCAAAGTTTAACTTTATGAAAAATATTAGGGGAGGGGACCAAGAGAAAGGGGAGGAGGATTTTGGAGGGTGAGAGATAAGGGTGGCAGGGGTGGGGATAGAAGAATGGGGAAGCCAATTAATAAGGATCTAACACTCTCGATCATCGCAATCAATATATTCCTCAGTCTATTTCCCTATTATCATAGCCTCCAATATGTCTTGCTTGATTATTTTCTAGACAGGGGGGAATTGAAGGTGCTCATTTTTTAAAATTCATCTATTACGTTCCTTCCAAGTATCCCATAAGAGTAATCTTGGGAATTATTACTATATATGATTCAGGAGGGATAATTTAAATCATTGAATTCACCAGGAAGAGATAGTAACCCTAATGAAATCCACCTACTCATTAGATTTCCGAAAGGAAATTGCACCCTAGTCCCAAAGGGATTGACTAAAGTTGCATGTATTAAAAATACCCTGAGTGGATTCACTGTCTTTGACACACATAACATATATGCCTGGACCCAAGAGACATCGATGGATGATTTGGTCCCAAGTTAATATTTTTCCATGAGAAACCAACCATAGGAAAATCACCACTTTATGCCAGATATTGGCTCCCCAAATTTTTCCCCAAATATCATTGGTAGGGAGAGAGGCATGCCGAGATTTTACGGATTAGGATTATTTAACAGTAAAGTGGATAGAAACTTTATAATGTCATCTAACTTTTTCTTGAAGCAACAATTATTTTACTTTTGTGAGAATAATATCAATGTTCAACACATCTAGAGAATGTTTATGCTAAAGAGGAATATGCTCCAGATTGAGGAGCCAAGAGTGCTACTCATTCAAATCTAAATCTTGATTATAGTAAAGGTAAACAGGGATATCGTCAACTGCCATAAGGCCCTCTTGGAGAGGAAGGAGGTTTGGGTTGTATTGAATTTTGGGAATTTATTTCCAAGAATCCTCCCATAAGTGGGAGGATTGGCCATCTCTGATCTCTCAAAAATAGTGATCTTGGATTAGATTTTTTTTCTTCCACGTTGCATTCCAAATGATGGAGCCATTATGAGTTCTATCATTCTGATGAGATATTGAGAGCAGGCGATGGGGGAATATTTCTTCTTCCATTGGGAGATCCAAAGTTCTCCTTTTATTTGTATTCATATCCACCAGGTCTTAGCACCAAGGATTCCATTGAGGATATCCAGATCTCTTAGTCCAAACCCCCCTTTGAGCTTCAGGGTACAAAGAGTTTTCCAAGCCACAATCTCCCACTTTCTATAATAATTAGTGCCTTTCTAGATAAAAGTACATTGTAGGATCCCAATTTATTTAATGATGTTCTTGGGGGAAGGAAGGACCAAGAAGAGATACTGGGGTATTTCTTGAAGCACCAATTTGAGAAGAATTAGTCAACCAACAATGTTGAGAGATCGAAAAGTCCAGCTAGTAAGTTTTTTTCTATAAGAGAGACAAGAGATCCTACCAAGAGTAGTTGCAAGAAACATAATCCAGAAGAGGGGATCCTAGATATTTTGATGGAAGGTAGCTCCTAGAAAAACCTAAGATTATAGAAATGTGTAACTAGACAAGTAGAGGTGTATTAAAGAAAAAAATATGGGATTTGAGATGATTGATGGAAGTGCATGATGCTTCCATAAAATCATCTAGAATTATTTTAAAGGCTCTCCCTTCCTTGGCAGTAGGAATTCCCATTAGCATAGTATCATCGACAAAATAATTGTGGGATAGGGAGGAGGAATATTTGTGAAGGGAAATACCTTGAATATGATGAGAAAGAACAATTGCTTTGTTGTTGCATCCAAGGCCTTTTTCCACAAGAATAAAAAGGAAAGGAGAGAGGGGGTTGTTGACTTGAAAATTTGCATCACTTGTTATTCTAGTCTATAAAGTATTGCAAGGCCTGTCTAATATTTATAATAGATAATAATAGGTGGGGTCCTCTAGAAGAAAACATATAAGTGATTATTTTCAAGGGTAACATTTCCCACAACATTTTTACATTTCATTGTAGAATTTGCGATATTATTTCAGTTTTGATGCCTCAAAATAAGGGTATGTGGATCCATAATTCTTATGATGTTTGGGTGACGCAAATACCTATTGGATTTGGATGTGGTATAAGACAGTTTTGAAAAGGCATTAGGTCATGGAAACTTTGTTATTTCTCATTAGTACAACAACATTAATACAACACTCATCAAATGAACTTGCAAAGGGTTGATTCTATGTTGATATACAAAGTCATTTATTATGTTATGAGATTCAAAGCATGATATGTTATTGAGAATCATAAACTTTAAAATGTGTATTTCATATATGCCTTTCTTGGGGATTCATATGCTTATGTGTGAAAGAGAAAATATTAAAATAGAAACAAAATATATCAAAGTGGAGTTTCAAAAACCACATATTATGTAGTTTTTTTATGGAAAGGGTTTACTTTATTACTTGTGGGCACATTTCATCTGTTCTTTTCATGGAATTCTCCCTCAAACCCATGGCCTCAACAGAGTTTCAAACATGGGCTTTCTTTTTTCATAAGAAATGTGAACACCATGGTTCACACCGAAGTTTGTTTTTTACTTAAATAGCTTATTATGAGATTCAAAGTCAGACACATCCTTGTTTTCATCTTCCGTTATAAAAAAATTTAAAGGGTGTATGTTGTTATACTGCTCTTTGATTATTCGACATCCTTGTTTTCATCTTCCGTTATAAAAAAAATTATGGGTGTATGTTGTTATGCTGCTCTTTGATTATTCGATAAGGATTATCATCACATAACTCTGTCCATAACCAAGTTTTGAACCCGAACTCATTTTTCTGGGAGAATGTTTCCCATTTTCTCTTAGATATCGAGTACACACCTCAACTTTGTTTTGAATTCCAATTTGCACATAGAATTGCTTTTGACGCGCTATTGGTGGGTGACTTGGCCAAAATTGTATTGATATTCCTAGCTTGTTGTTACCACAATGAATATGATCTTATGGGGTTTTTATTATGTATTTTTCATATGATTCTACCTCACTATCAAAAGGTTTTCACGGTGGTAATAATGAAACAATTATTTCTTATGGATTACATATTTTGTTTTTTTACATATCTTCACTATGTCATGATTGGATGGTTTTAGAGAACTAAAGAAATTGTAAATTGTTGAAGAATATCATGTTGACTATTTTGTGAAGATGCAAAGTTTATTATGTGTTTTGGCATGGCAAAAGTGATTACTGAGTTTTAAATTTTTTACATGGAATTGTAATTTCCCCTCGTACATTTCACTTTTCATAAATATATTTCCCCTTTATCCCGCTCATATAAAATACTTTTTGTTACATTATTTTTTCCCACTTATATGTAATTGAAAGTATGTAATTGAAAGACATGTGCCTTCGGTTATGAATGAAGAGGAGGTATTTTTTTGACAGCATGATATATTATGAAAAGGATATTTATTTCAACATGTGAAGTTATGGTTATTAATGGCATAATATGGTTTTATCATGGTTGATATTTGAGTATAGACATTGAACTTGAAATTTCATTCATGCATGTCACTACACCATGTTTTTCATATTACACCTCCTTTGTCATCTTCTTAGTCATATATATTTTCCCTTTTCATGCATTCCCTTGTTCATATGTTCAAAAGAAATATAACTATTTTTATATAGAGGCGTTTTAAAATAATCTTTTCAGGTTCAGATTTTGAAATATGAATTGAAAGTTAGATGATTGTAGAGTTATGGATTTTCTTCCATTTTTTTTCATATATCTATTCATTTGTCCCTTTTATGCTTAATGACCATACAACCCAGATCCATAGCTAAATCATGTTTATGAAATTGTAGTTTATTTTTATCATGTTGAGTTTGTATCTTGATCTAATTATTTTACACTAATGTTATAATGATGACATACAAATGAGTTTCTTTAGTCATGGCAATAATATCAGTGGAAATAGAAGAAACATGGGTCGGAGAGGAATAATTACTAATGATTTTGGGCAGCGATAAAGAAATAAAAGGATGATATTCTCAATACACTTTGATGTCAAATCTGAATAGTTCAGTTGGTTGGTGTAAACTATCTACTTGAACCTTGTTAGGTGTTGATTTTTCAATAAGCTAGGTTAAGCATGTAGTTCATTTCAATTTTGTATTTTCCTTAACCATAAACAATAATGTTGCAGAAACCAATATCACAAGAAGAAACACCATGCACAAGAACACAAGAAGTATCATGGGAAATCCTTCTCAAAAAGGGAATAAAACCCAGCCAAATCCTTTTCTATATTATTCAAGAGAAAGACCTTCACCATAAAGATAAACCCTAGCACACAAGAGGGTGCTCAAACCCTATAAGACTAGCACCCAAGAGAGGTGTGCACTTTTCCCAAGGAAGTGTACTTTCTAAAATTTCCAAACTCACATGAAAGATATATTTCCTCAATGGGGAATTTAGCTTTACTTATACTAACCTAAACCTATCAACAGAAGTGTCTATTGGCACAACAGTGTCGACCTCACTAGCCTATAATATAATTAATATTAACCAAATTAATTATCTTTTACATTAATTACCAATCACATTAAGGTGGGGTCGACCTATACCCTTTACATTACAATTAGGGTTACATGAATGTCTGACTCTTGAAAAATATAGAAAGGGATCTGATACACCCACTACTGCTCATCCACTAGGGACACATCCATAGGGATGTCCATATATTTGTCTTACTGCATTACACAGAAGAACCAGATCTTCACACGTTCACCTGTGCTCGTCTATAGGCACGTCCACTCTACAGATCTTCTTTCCCACTACCTCACACAAGAGAATAATATGGAGTTTCTCGTCAACTCTATTGCTCAAAGGAGGCTAATACATCATCTTCATTTCTGTTCACATGACGATGCACCCAACACTTTGGTATTTCACGCATTCACCTTATGCTTAGCCACATGCACGTCTAACTCAACAGATCGCCTTTCCCACTGGATAATCATCTAGAGTTCTTCTCAACTCTCTGAATCGAGGAGGTCATCTCTACATTCTAGCTCTGTCTCAGGTAGGAACCACGTACCCTTCTTAGGGGATTTCTCTCAGGTTTGTAAGCTTGAGAAAGTCTCACATGGATGCAATGATCCACATCTCATAGGTTTGTAAGCTGAAGAATGTCTCACATAGCTACAATCATCAACACTCCATCTCAGCTAGGGAGGCATTCTTCATCATGCCAAGTCTCACACGGATGTACTTTGAATTTTTTCTTGGCTGGAATCATCAATACTCCCTCTCAACTAGGGAGGCATTCTTCACCAAGTTAGTTTGGTGAAGATGTCTGCAATATTCTCATGTGTAGGAAGGTAGTGCATGTGTACGATTTTCATCTACATCATATCTCTGATATAAGGATATTTCATCTCATCGTGTTTCAATCCATCATAAAACACTGGGTTCTCAAGGATATTTATACACGGCTTTTGGTTATCATCATAGGATCCATCTCATGGTCAAGTAAATTCTTCAGAAGCTTGTGAAGCCACATTGCTTCGCACACTCACTTCTATATACTATGCCTCTGTGGTACTTAAGGCCACAGAGTTTTTTTTCCTGTTGCATTAGGAAACCATGGCAAAATTTACGGTAGAACATCAACCGGATGTGCTCTACCGGTCCACTGTACTTTCTGCTCAATCTGAATCGGCATATCTTGCAAACTCAAGTTCACACTGGAGGTATATATCAGGCCATATCCAAGTGTGTCTCATATATATATTAATACATGTTTTGTTATTGTCTAGTGAGTCTGTCTCGGTTGACTCATGAAATGACTAAGCACATTCACTGCATGGCATGAATCAAGTCTGGTGTTAACTAGATACATCATTGATCCAATTAGTTGTGGATCAATTTCATCTGAATCATCATCAATCTTCTTCTTTTAAATCGATCACGGTGGATTTTTCATTCTATCATACTTGAACTTATTTAATATTTTCACTATATATTTTCCTTAACTCGGGAAAATCTCATTGGTCCTTTGTCATACTTCTTGTCCCAAGAAGTAGTGCATCATACTCAAATTCTTCATCTCGAATTCAGAATTCAAGGATTACTTGTATCCAACAACAAGGATTTTTGAATAAGTCATCAAAATCAGGCTCTCGTCATCAACACTGTAATGATAGAGATTTGGATCAGTAACACTCTTGCTGAAATCCAAACTCATCAAGAATTTATCTGTCTGATATAGTTTCCAACTCATGGATGGTAGTGCAGATGGAATTGTATCGAGTTTACTGGATCAAGTGTCTCATCATAGACAACTCCCTCTGTTTGTGAGAAACCTCTGGCTATAGGTCTCATTTTGTATTTCTTGACACTTCCATCAGCTACATGCTTGATCTTATAGATCCACTTGGAAGTTACCATAGACTTCCCTTCTGGTCCCTGAATAATGTTTTAGGCATCATTCTTTAAGATATATTGGTATTCTTATGTTATGGAATATTTCCATACATTTTCTCCTATTTCTTTTTTAAGACAAGGAAGCTCAGCATCAATGAAGTGTATCATGATTGAAGGATAGCTCGAAAAATCTCTTTTTATTTCTTGGGATGTGCCTTGAGAGGCTTGTATGTTTCTCTACCTCTTGCAAAATGAGTCTAGGTAGGCCTTTTATGCCCTACTACAATATCTTTGAACATATAAACTAGATAAATTGGATCAAATGGAATAATTTATGTCTCTCTCTGAGCTATTGAAGGGGGAGAAGGTATTGTCTTACTGTTAATCTCCATCTCATATTCTTTGGATCTTTGAAAGACTATCTCTTCTTTAAGGACATCCTCTCTGCTTGTCTTAGTCTATCTCTGACCAGGGATGTCTATATGGAATGTCTTTGAAGATTCATTGTATCCTTTCTTATTAAAGTATCTAGCTCAGACTTCTTCTCTTTGGGTACATGAAAATACACTGGGCACCCAAATAACCTGAAGTGTTCAATCTCAGGCTTCATTTCGGTGAAGACTTCTTCGAGAGTTATGTTTTTCAAAGTCTAGTAAAGACTCTTGTTTTGAACCTATACTGTGTCATGCATGCTTCTGCCCATGGAATCATAGAAATATTTTGATCATGCATTATTGCATTGGTTATCTCAATGATGGTTCTATTCTTCCTCTTTCTCAAATATTTTTGACTCCCTTTGAGTCATGTGACTCCCTCTAGAGGATAAGCATATTCCTTTTTTCTTAACCTGTATGGAACAAGAAAACAAGAGGAACCAAAACAATAATATCTCCTAAAGGAGAATAACAAGTACATATCTAGAATCAAAACAATTTAAGGATTGTTGTCACAGCTACAACACCTACTTGTAATGTAGAAATTTTTTATAAATATAGGTTTGAGGAATGACAAGTACAACAATCAAACCTAGAGTCTTCACTTCCAGTGTGTTGTTCCTATGAATGCACTAAGATCCTTCTGGATCCATGACTTCAGAAAAAGATTCCTTCGTCCTGTAATTTCTCTCATGACAGTGATACAAATAATATATATACAAGTGCATACCTGAGGGTGTTGATATGATTTCTCCAATGTCACATGGTTGATCTCTGTCCTATGACATCTTCATGAAGGAGGTAGTCACAGTGTCACCTTTTTCTATCACCCACAATAAGTCTTCCTTTGAATTATTTTCTTCCAGGAACTTGAATTTGATTGATCCATCAAGATTATCTTCCATCATAGTTATGTTCATCATAATTTTAGATTCTTCACAAACCCTTGTCAACTGGGATAGAAAACCTAACAGTTAGGCTAGGCTAGCACTTTTAGGTTTTGTTGGACTTATGACTGCCAATAATAATCCTTTGAAAGATAGGATAACATCAGTGAATTGAATATCTCCTTCAATGAGTTTACAAAAACCCTAATTCTGAAATTACTGCATAAATTAGTGAAACCGTAGAAACCCTAGGGCCAAAATTTCAAAATTCTTGGAATGTTACTTTGAGAGACTCTTGAGGTTTTTTGGAGTAGGTCGTACTCTCCTATGCCAAAAATATCCCCAACGTTCAAGTGTTAAGGGCTGAAACACCTCATAAAGGAAGTTCGTACGGATGTTTTGGAAACCCTAGGAAGGTCGTACAATTATGTAGAAAAGAGAGGAGACTGGTAGATGCTTGTGCAATGCGTTCTTCAATACCTATGCTCTGATACCATGTTGATTTTTCAATAATATAGGTTAAGCATGTATTTCATTTCAATTTTGTATTTTCCTTAACCATAAACAATAATGTTGCAGCAACCAAGATCACAAGAAGAAACACCATGCACAAGAACACAAGAAGTATCCTGGTAAACCCTTCTCATAAAGGTAAGAAAACCCAGCCAAATCATTTGTTATATTATTTTAAGAAATACCTTCACCACCAATAAGACTTTTCACCCAAGAGGGTGCTCAAACCCTAGAAGACTAGTGCCCAAGAGAGGTGCACACTTTTTCCAAGAAGATGTACTTGCTGAAATTTTCAACCTTGTGTGAAGGATATGATTTCACAATGGGGAATCTTCCTTTACTTATATTAGACTTGTCCTAAAAACATAAGTGTTTATTGGAACAACAGGGAAAAAATATTTAAGTCACATTATAATTAATATTAACCAGATTAAAAATCTGAAAGTACAGTGAATATAGATTGTATGAAAAAAACATGCACTTTAGTTAACATGTTAATGGGTCTCGATACACATTGGACTGGATCAACCGCATCTAGGGTTCACCTCTGAAACCTGATGCCAAATTTTCCTTTGTCATGGCCATGGAAGCCGAGGAAGGGGGTCCTTCAGCCCCCTCCTACAGTTTCATTAGAGAAAAGGAGCACGACTCCACTCACTTCAAACACCCAACCTTCGAACTCCCAGAGGGCATGCAACAATTAATCTGGGAGGATGAAATGTCGAAGGAAAAATCGATGGAAATCGACCCAGAAACCAGTCAACCTAAAACTAAATGCACTTGGGAACCTGGTAAATGCATCTCACAAGCCTCGATAGTTCCTAAATACATCATCAGTTCTCCAAGAATAGAGGATCAGAAACAATACATGAGGTATTTTTCCCTAATAGGAAAATTCCTAGGGTTATGGCATTCTGAAAAATATCTGGTCAAATGTAGGTTTGATTTTAAGGATGGAAATTTATTTTAAAATGTAGAAACCTGGGCGAATCTTGCTAATCCTTCATGTCAACTATAAATTTTTGGCGATATTTTTTTAAAAATATTCAAATTTCTAAGTATTTTATATAGTTTTTATAAAATTCTGGCGATTTTTAAGGTAAAATAATTTTATCCTATAGAATTTTGGTGAATCATTTTTAAAATAGTGAATCTCGGTTTTGGAAAAACCATGGAAAATTAGCCCATGAGGGAAATTTATCCCCTAAAATCATCCGTGGTCAAATGGATTCAGCACTTGTGGAAACCCAAGGGTCACTATGACCTCCAACTTGAATCAAAAGGCTTCTTTACGATCATACTCCACAACCTGGAGAATAGAAATCGAATATTCAAAGGAGGTTCGTACTTCTACAACTCGGCAGGCCTTTTTCTCTGATTCTGGATGGAGAGATTCAGCTTGGCAAAGGAAGACTTCACCCACGCTCTGGTTTGGATGTGGTTGTATTCTCTCACACGGGAATTTTGGTTGGAGGAGATCCTCATAGGAATTGGAAACACCATCAGCATCTACGTCAAAGCCTCGGAGGCAACCAAACAATGAAGGTACACTACTTATCCCAGCATCTGTGTCTATTTAAATATTTTGAAACCCCTCCCCATTGCCATTACCCTAGATTACCAAGATGATGAATGGTCCCAAACCCTAGATTATGAGTGCATACCCTTTCGTTGTCACAAGTGTCACGAGCATGGACATCTATTCTGTGAATGCCCTCTAAATAACCCCCCCAAGATAGCTCAGGAAGATCCTAACAAATCCAAGGATGGATTCACAAAAGTCATGGGTTGACGAAAGCACCAAGCCAAGAGAGCACCTCCCTAGCCCCCCCCTGGCAGGGATGATTTTAGGGGCTAAATTTTGCTCATGGGCTAATTTTCCATGGTTTTTCCAAAAACGAGATTCGCTATTTTAAAAATGATTCGCCCAAATTCTATAGGATAAAATTATTTTACCTTAAAAATCGCTAAAATTTTATAAAAACTATATAAAATCCTTAGAAATTTGAATATTTTTACAAAAATATCACTAATCATTTATATTTGGCATATGATGGATTAGTAAGATTCGCCAAGGTTTCTACATTTTAAAATAAGTTTCCATCCTTAAAATCATCCCTGCCCCCAGGCCTCCTACCAAGAACTCCTTTAACTCCCTTCAAGCCCCATTGGATACCCCCTCTTCTTCCACCAATCCTCTAGCAACCCCTACAATCGGTCAAACCCCGGTTATTCCTAATCCCCCTGCCTAGTATTCCTCTCAACCACTAGTCACAAAGCCCTCCATTCCAGCAATTCTCAGCTCAGAAATGGGCGATCCAGACACAGACTTGGAGTATCAAGAGTTGGCAGGTATCAATATGGTTCATCTGGAGCAAGCCTATCATAAGCAGAAACTATACACCATATCGCCCGACCATTTGTGCAAGGTGCACAAAGTCTTTCTCAATTCTTTGGTAGGAGGATTAGCCCGAGCCAACAAAAAACCTAGGAATACAAAATGAAACATCAAAGGAACAACACAAGCCCACAAAAGAAGAGAAAAAGAGAGGCAGGAAACTGAAACACCAACTCATACAAGACATCGGTAGCTTTCTCATCAACTCAGGTCAAATTCATTTGATCTCAGACATCTTCCCTCCCCTCCAACCCCCATCATCCTCATGAAGATTATATCTTGTAACATGAGGGGTCTCAATGTAAAAAGAAAACAAGGTTTACTCAAAGAAAGAATCAAGAACGAACAACTAGACATACTTCTCCTACACGAAACAAAATATGCGGGAGTGGAAGCGCATACTACTATTCAAATATGATAGAAGTAAGCCCAGCATGTGGAAGTGGATGTTGGGGGGGCAGATGGAGGTCTATCAATGATTTGGAATCCAACCACAGTTCTACTTGACAACTTTTTTACCTCCAAATGGACCATCACATCCTCCTTTCACCTCATTGGATTGAACAAACAAGGCTACATTAAAATTATTTATGGACTCCTCAGACAAGGAAACAAGGAAGCCTTCCTCTAGCACCTGGAATGGGTAGCAGGAGACATAGGCCCCCAAAGGTGGATCCTTGTGGGAGACTTCAACATGTTCACAAGGATGGAGGAAAAAAATGGGGGCAATCACACCCTAGGAAATGACAGCATGCTCTTCAACCGTACCATAGGCCTTCTAAACCTCATTGACGTCGTAACAGACAATGGGTCGTTTACTTGGTCCAACAAATGCTCGGGAGCCCAACACAATTCCAGTAGACTAGATCGCTTCCTAATCTCAGAATCCATAATGATGGAAGGTTTAGCTTGGAATGCCACAGTCATTGACACCCCGGGATCGGATCACTGGCCAATACTACTGACTATCAATATCACTAGCACCCCAAGAAGAAAACCTTTCCACTTTGAAAAATTATGGTTGACACACCTAGATTTCCAAACAAACATCAAGACATGGTGGGAAGAGGCGGCTATCCAAACAGGGACCCTGATGTATCGGTTCCAACAAAGGATAAAAAACCTCAAACAACACCTAAAATCTTGGAATAAGTCCACCTTTGGTGACATATTCCAAGCATAGGATCATCTAAACCAACAAATGAAGACACTCCAACAGCAGATCTGAACACAAGGCCTCACAGAATTCCTAAAAACATAGGAGACTCTCCTAAACAACCAGATTGCAGAAAGAAGAGTGCAGGAAGAAGTACTCTGGAGACAAAAATCTCGCATCCAATGGCTGAAAGAGGGGAAAAAAAAACACCAAATTCTTCCACAGATCCATGGTTCAACGACGCCAAACAAATCGCATCACCCACCTAGTCTCGGCGCAAGGCACAAAAATTCAACAACATGATAATATGGAAAAGGAAATTCTCTCCTACTACCAAAATCTTCTTACGGAACCCCCAGTAGACCGCTCGCATGCCATCAAGTCCGTCCTCAAAAACATTCCCAAGGAGGCCACCAAATAGAAAAATGAGGCCCTTATGAGATCAATCACTCAAGAGGAAGTCGATCAATCTCTTAAGGCTACCATGCTAGGTAAAGCCACCAGGCCAGACGACTTCACTTCAGAATTATTTCATTACTGTTGGGGCATAATCCATGAGGATGTCTAGTAAATAATCAAGGACTCCAAAAGATCTGGGAAGGTCCTCTAATCCCTCAATGAAACCTTTCTCACCCTCATACCTAAAGAAAACAACACCACTTATCCCTCGCACTTCAAGCCCATTACCCTCTACAACATCATCTACAAACTCCTAAGAAATATCATTGCAACCCACCTCAAACCCATTCTACCATTCCTAATCTCCCCAAAACAATCTGGCTATGTGGAGGGAAGACAAATCCTAGACAGGGTAATCCTGGCTCATGAAATTATCCACTCACTTCACTCAACCAAAACTCAAGGTATGCTCCTAAAACTGGATCTCTCTAAAGATTTTGATAAATTGAGTTGGAGCTACTTAAGGTCAATTCTCCTAGCCTTTGGCTTCGATCCCACTTAGGTCTCTTGGATTGTCAACCTAATCTCTTTAGCCTTTTTCTCCATCCTCATCAATGGTGTCCCCTCCGAACCCTTCTCCCCCTCAAGAGGAATGACAAGGGGACCCGCTCTCGCCCTTCCTTTTCATCCTTATGGTATAAGGGCTCAGTCGCACTCTCAAAGCATCCATTAGGGACAACTCTCTCTCTGGCCTCACCCCCCATGGTATTTCTCACCCCATATCGCATAGCCAATTTGTAGATGATATAATTCTTATGGGATTTTCTATAGCCAGAGAATCCCTACACTTCAGATCTATCATAGACCTCTTTTGTGAAGCATCGGGCATGGAGGTGAATCTAACAAAATCCCAAGTCTTCTTTTTCAACATGCCTATTGAAATCCAAAACCATCTCACTAACATCTTGGGCTTCACCCACAGTGTCCTCTCGTCCATCTACCCGGGCATCCCCCTCATTGACAACCCACTCAGAAATGCAACTTGGGATTCCTTGCTATCCAGCTTTCGAAAGAGACTCTCCCTTTATACCTTTCATTCCCTCAATATTCATGGGTGCCTCATCCTCCTTAAATCAGTTCTCCAAGCTCTCCCGGTCTACATCTTCTCAGCCTTGGCAGCCCCGAATTTTATCCTCAACACCTTAAGAACTATTCAAAGAATCTTTCTATGGCAGGGTAATAAAGAAGGGTGAAAAATATCCCTGGTAAGCTCGCAAAAAGTCTGCAATCCAAAAAAAGAAGGGGGCCTCGGTCTCCAAGACCCAACCATTCTTAACAAGGTCCTCAATGATAAAATTTGGTTGAGATGTTTAAAGAGACCCCGGTATCTCTGGGCACGATTATGGAGTAAAAAATACACTCCCACAATCTCGGAAAGAGAGCTCATCAAGTGGAATGGTCAAAGCCTAGGTTTTCTCATCTGGAATGCGGCCAGAAAAAATCGAGGACTTATCATAGACCACTCTTTCTGGGAACTGCAAAGTGGATCCTCGACACTCTTTTGGAGTGACTCATGGCAACAAATCCCAGTCCTGAACACAAACCTGACTCTCAGTACCCTCATCTCCTTCACAAACGCTGTTGGACTCCACAAAGTGGTCGATTTTAGGAATCCTTTTGATCCAGGGGGAATCTGGCGCACCTGGAAAAACTCTCACGAGAACCTGAACATTCCCCCAGAGTTTAACCTCCATCCCTTGCAGGAGCATCTCAACTCAAGGAAAATTTTAAGTCAACAAGGGGAGGACATACTTAGATGTGAACACTCCACCACAAGTGCCTTCAATATCCTAGAATCTTACTACATAAAAGCGGGTCACAAAACCTTACCTCGAGAGGAGATCTAGGGAAATATTCGGGACATGAAATCCTGGCTGAAAATTAGTACCTTCCTCTGGTTAGTGGCGTATAACAACATTCTCACCTGGCACAATTTAAGGAAAAGGGGTTTCATTGGTCCCTCCTGGTGTCAGCTATGTGGACGAGAGGAAGAAACTCAAAACCATCTCCTCAACCTATGCCCCTATAGTTTGTGCATCTGGGATCATAGCGCTAGCATTATGAGAACAACAGACAGGAACTGCACAAGTCTAAGGGAAACTATTGAATATTGGAGAAGCTTAGCCTTTCATTCACCCATCCTCAATAGAATCTGACAGTTGCTCCTGGGCTTCATTCGCTGGAAAATATGGAAATAAAGGAATAGACGCATTTTTAAATCGATCACCAGGAACGGGCAAGATGTGTGGACCACAATCCACACCAACATCACTGAAACAATGTCTCTGCACCCCTAGACGGAGTAGGATCTAAAAGGCCTACAAAATGAAAATATCATTCTCAGCGCCTGGAGACTCATTATCAATCCTACCCCTGAAAGGCCTTTTGTTGCTGCAAGACGCAAGACCATCCCCACTCAATGGGAATCTCCACCCACAAACTGTTTCAAACTTAATTTTGATGGAGCCTCCAAAGGGAATCTGGGACCAACAGTCTATGGAGCTGTCATCCGAAATAGTAAAGGGGAAATCCTCCATATCATGGCAGGTAATATTGGGCACAACACCAACAATGTTGTGGAAATATGGGGCCTCCTATGCGGTCTACAAGCAGCCACATAGCAAGCGCTTTTCCCCATCATTGCAGAAGGTGACTCACAATTTGTTATAAATATCCTCTCGCATCTGCTCAACGGGGCAGACTCGGAGAAAATCTCTCTAAGTTGGAGACTCATGAATGGTCTTTGTAGAATAAAATCAACCCTCCAGCCTCAATGGGTAATCCTCATGTCCTGTGTAAGAAGAATGGCTAATCAAGTTGTTGACTTGTTGGAAAATCTAGGTGTTGAGTTGGCGGAAGGAGTCTTCTCTTTCTCCCCATCCACCAATCCCTCTCACCCCATAGTCATTGCTTGCAGGAACATAGCCCACACCAAATATCAACCCCTAGATGGGGTGTTTTCGAGAAATGACATGTGCAATTTTTGAGGAGGCCACATGGCCGAACGACATGCCACCTGGCATCCGTCCTTCACCATCTCCTTACTCCAGTCACCTCCAAGATTTAAACAGCCTACCACCACCTTCCACTATGCATTTTCACCCCACAACTCACACAAATTGGAAGCTCTGTAACCTGAGTGTCTTCATGGCACCATGCATAGGGCTTCCTTGGTCACTTCATCTCCAGCATGTTCCGCCTACTCCTAAAGCTGATATGGGGCTTCCTTTTCCTCATTCACACCCTCACAATTCATAGAGCCTCACCTCCTTGGTTCACCCCTTCCTCTATTTTGCAACCAGGTTCTGGTGCAACCTCCCTTCATTTTTGAATTTGCAGTGGGGCTCCCCCTTTCCAAGCTCATCGACCTTCAAAGTCTTCCTCTCCCAGAAGCCGCTAGCTCTCATCATTCCCCAACTCAGAGGCAAGGCAAAGCGAGGAGAAGCCTAGTATGAGGCCTGGGGAAGGAAACCGCCTATCCCTAACTCTCCCTATGAAGATGCTAACCCCCCTCCCGAAGTTGATCACGGCCCCCTTGAAGCGATTTGTCCCCGTGTATCGGCTCCTGTTGTTGTGCCCACTCAAGCCCAACCACCCTGCGAACCCGCCCCTAATCTCTCCCCTCTCTTGCACCCCTATGGTTGTAGGGTCAAGTGGTTTGATCTTATTGTCAACTTGTTAGGCTTCGCACCACCTCCCCCATCCCTCCCTCAACATCCCTATTTTTCG
>ML782981.1:461021-480960 GCA_009831015.1 Picea engelmannii
CCTCCTTCCTCCCTTCTGAGGTCTTCCTCAAATTCTTCATAGTCCACCCACACAAAACCTTTTTGTGATAGGTGCGAAGATCAAACCAAGCTCATGGCTACTCTGAGTAACATCAAAAAAGACCTGGGGGATATCAAAATGGCTATGCTCGACATACAGAATAAGGATGGTGACCGTTGGAGCAGAGTGGACACCCTGATGGATTTTCTTTAATATCTTCGACAAGCCATAGTTGACCATGACAAAGGGAAGGAATAGGCACATCAGTTTTATGCCAGGCCGCGGCTCGGACCAGGTTTCTAATGTTTTCTAATCTTAGGTTCAATACTCCTCGCTCTTCCTTTTTCACAGTTGTCAGAATTCATCCCTGTGTGGCTTCGTAGTTTATCTTACCTACTTTTGCATGACACTTGGCAAGGATGGTTTCCCAGATGGGCACCACTGCTACCTATGAACTTGGACAATTGGAAGCGATGGTTTCCCACAAGGGCATCGCTGCCACATAGGTAAGTGCACCACAGATAGTTGTATATTTTGACAGGAATTAATGCAAACCCTAAATTACAAAAAAGAAAATATATTAACCAAATTAATTACCTTTTACATTTATTACTAATCACATTAAGGTGGTTCCGACCTGTACCCTTTACATTACAATTAGGGTTACAGGCAGGTTTGACTCTTGAACAGTATAGCAAGGGATTTTATACACCCACTAGTGCTCATCCACTAGGGGAACATCCACAGGGATGTCCATATCTCTAGCTCACTGCATTACACAGAAGAACCAGATCTTCATACGTTCACATGTGCTCATCCAAAAGCACGTCCACTCTACATATCTTCTTTCCCACTTCCTCACACAGGAGAATCATCTGGACTTTCTCGTCAACTCTTCTTCTCAAAGGAGGCTAATACATCATCTTCATTTCTATTCACATGACGATGCACCCAACACTTTTGGATTTCACACGTTCACCTTGTGCTCATCCACATGCACATCCAACTCAATAGATCACCTTTCCCACAAGATAATCATATGGAGTTCTTCTCAACTCCCTGAATGGAGGAGTTCATCTCTATGTTCCACTTCTGTCTCAAGTAGGAACCACGTAACCTTCTTAGGGGATTTATATCAAGTTTGTAAGCTAGAGAAAGTCTCACATGGCTGCAACGATCCAAACCTCACAAGTTTGTAAGATGGAGAATGTCTCACATAGTTGCAATCATCAACACTAGGAACCATGCCTTACCTCCACCTCAAGCACTTATTTCTCCTCCCATGCAACCCCATCCAAGCATTTTTTATTTTCCCAAGCCTCTTAGGAAACCAACCAATCATGGCTAGGAGAACATTCTTGCAAGCCCTCCTTCTAGTATAGTTCATTGGCCTAATGTTCCATTTCCACCACCTCCTACTATGCACTTTATGCCCCATGTTTATTATGTTGCTTCTATGGCTCATTTTGTCCAAGTTCCAAAAAAATACAAAGAACTGCCACTTGAACCTCAATTATATAAAGGAAACCAACTTGCAAATTACCCAAGCTCTGACTCATTCGAGGCCTCATCAGTATAGTCGAATCAACCCCCACTCCAGGATGAAAGTAATGAAAAAAAAAAAATTCAATGACATGCACCCTGAAATATCAAAAGTGGATAAAAATAAATTTGTTGATACAGACTTACTCAAGCATAAGGCTTCTCTTTCATAAGGAAGTAGACAAAGGGAAGCAACTTCAAGCAAAAAATAATATTTCTAATTTGTTTTTATATGATGGCATTTATGCCTGACATTTGATGCATATTTTTGGGACAACAGACACATGATATTATTTTGAAAAACTTTTAATATAATGTCATTATGATATTTTTTGGGAGGAACAAGTGTTTGATGATGTGGAATGTTCATATTGGTTATTTTTTTGTATATTTTATTATGCTTATATATGCATGATATTTGATTAAATTTTTGAGTTACAAGGGAAATGTTGAAAATAGAGGACTAAAAGACTTATTATTTATTATTTACCCTTATTATAAAATAATAATGGGGACCCCAGCTATTATTATTATTTATTATTTACTCTTATTATAAAATAAATTTTTCATCTCCTAACTTAAGTTATTTAACTTTATAAAAAAAGATAGTTGAACCACTTAAACTACTTTTTGAAGTCATAAAAGGAGGAGAAAAAGGGAAAATAATGATCCGGGAATTCTGTCAGATATTTCTCTACAAAAAATCCTATGATGAGGACCTTTTACTGATGCTTAATCGCATGTGAACATGAGAAAATAATCATTAAGAATTGCATAAGAACGTGAGAAAAATCGTCATAATTATGTGCATATGTGTAATTAGACCCCTTCTTAATCAAGCAAGAATGAAATCAAAACTCACACATAAAATTTGACACCCATGTGTCAACAGAGTTCACTATAACCTTTTGGCTATGCCTTTGGATCCTCTTGGAATATGAATTGTTTCATTACCCTTCCTTTAGCAAGGCTGAAACCTTCTCACAAAATTTGGCACATGCTCCTTTTATGAGGAAAATCTCTCTATGGCATGGGGTAAGCCACAACAGACAGAATGACATGCAGAAATCAACTCTAATCCCAAGTATGCTATATAAATGAAATGCTAACAAGACTAGGCCAAGAGCCTACCTCTCTTGGACGTTCGATGAAGACCACCATTGAGCACGCAACTGAAATCTTTATACCTGCAACTTGTCCTTCACAACCAATATATGCAAGAATATGGTGATAATATACAATGTTAGCATATAGATTAGCATAATCCATTAACATACATGGAAAATATGCCCATGGAATAATAATTCGAATATTTTCAAGATATCAATTGGACAAGAAAAGAGTATTTCTATTAAAATAATCAGTAGAAGTATATAGGTGACAAACTTCTGTATCAACACATATCAAAACCGAGAAACTAAGTCCCTCCAGTTGGGTCTCCACCGCTTCAATCCTCCACCAAAGGCAAGCTCATATAAAGGAGACAATGAGGTTCTCCATCACAAATAAGGAAGAGCCTGGGAACTGAATAATGAGTTTAGACTTTCAAGTATAAAGGGATGCAGACTCAATATGAAGTGAAATTTCTCCAGAGTGTCTTTGTTCTCAAAGTTGAATTCTCTCTCCTCTGAGGCTTGGATATGGCTCAACTTCTAGCCTTCAAATGGAAATGAAGGGCCAAGTCAGAGAATTTATAGTATGTGGAAGGTCAAGGATCATGGATCTCGTGACATGAAATGGAAACCCGACATCATTTTAATTTTGAGCACCGAACCCGATGTACGCAGGATGTACTGGAGAAACCTATGCATACGGTTGTTTTCTAATTGATAGAGAGCCTATATGTGGAAAAATGTGTGTTTTTGGATCTGGAAGGTACAAAAGGGGACTTCAAGTCTACATAGGGAAATGGAAAGGCCATCCAAGAAAGTTGCATTGGGTGAGGAAAAATCTGTTGTAACAGATGTCCCCCAATGTGTGAGGCCAGAGGAGTATCTATGATGGCCGAAATACATTATAATTCCCAGAAGTAGAGTAATAGAGACTCAACTGGAAGTGCTAGTTACTCATGAGATTATTACAATCCATAGTGACTTTGTACACATGGTTGCCAATCTGAATTACATTGCATATCTATGTGGAAATATACAAAATAGTTGTTCATGGCCATGAATAGGAAATACAAAGCGGACACATACCATAGGTTGTCATAGTCATGAAAACTGACCAGTGGAATCCATTCTCAAAATCAATATGAAGATATATGTATACAATAGAGTACAATCTGATCTCCCGTGATCACTAAAATCATATGGGTATTGGTCCAATGAAAGACAGCAACAGAATAGGAATGTTGCTACTGTAAGTTGGAGGTCTTCTACACTATCTGTCGAAGGTGCAAGTCTACATCATGTGAATATATTAGTTGATGTTGAACACAATGAGACTTCGTTTGATTACCAATCATTAAGGTATATTGTTAACAAACATGAGACAACCTATCGATAATGAAAGTAGGTATCAAGGCATCAAGTACATTCTTACAAGTGTGAATAAGGGTGTTGAGGTCGAACACTTGAAGGATCCATAGATCAGTAGACATTGATGTATTCCCAACTATCGATGGTGGGAGAACATGCCACTTATGACTGCAAGCCTCTAGGTACTCATAGGACTCTAGGTCTCATTTCCAAAATATATGAGTTGAATCCGATGGAAGGAGACTTGTTGAAAGAAGAGAATTAGGGAATCTCTCATCAGTTAGCATGAGGTAAAAAGATACAGCTTTATGATTAGGAGGAGCTCGGACGAATAGGATGTTCATGAACCAATGACCCTGTGCATCTTTCACATGCACCATATGCAAGTGATGGCCCTCGACCAAGTTTTGGGGAAACTTTGGTTAGTTTTGGTCCACTTGGACTTCGACACGTTGGTCGAAGAAGGAGTGCTCGATGGAGCTGAGATCATGGATCTCACCTAATTTTAGGGTTAGGGTTTTGTAACAGGTTTTGGGATGTCAACCCATGGGTTTTCCCCATGTTTAGGCCATATTGTAAGGGTTTTTAAAGTATAAATAAAGGGGAATGTATTATATAAGTAGTGAAGTGAATGTAGTTATGTGTGAAATAGTAGCTCTGTGTGCGTCGAGGATTTGTGATCGACTATAATTTTGTAGAAGGAGCTAAGTGTTGTGATAAAATATTGTGGCTTTGTTCATGTGACCTAGTTTTGGAAGGTAAAGAAGGAGGATCTAGTGCTTAGTGCACAGATCTCATGTCTTGTGCAAAGTTCGACTCTGTGGCTTAGTTCACAGGAGTGAATGAATGTAATATGTTGGTGAATAATAAAGAGGCAAAGCGTTTTGTGGACGTAGCCCCACCCTGGGTTGAACCATGTATATCTAGTGTCTCATGGTTTTCTTTGTGCAGTGTTATTTCTGCTATGCTTTTTCTTAGTGCTTATATTATGGATTGTAATAGATAGATATGTTTTTTCTTAAACACTTTTCTTATGTTAAAGGGTAAATGAATGCTAGATCTAACTCGTAGTGCTAAGTGCTAAGTGCTCAGGGTATATAATCGTTTGTTGTTACTGCACCGATCTGTCTTTGATTATGCTCTGTGGTGTTAATAGGGTTAATAAACTAATTCATGACACTTCCTAAGCATTAACAAAATATTCTGCGAAGTACTATTATCGCAGATTCGTGTCCCAGCTTAGGTACAAGCACCTACATCCTGTAACCCCCCCTGCTGCGTCTACCTCGAGTGAGACTTTGCCTGCTTCGCAGGTGTTGCCTAAAGTGTCGGTAGTCGGGGTTTTGTTGGTGCATTGTTAAGCAGTGAACCCTGGGTTTTCACCTATGCCAAAAAATGGTTAAGCTCGAGGATTTTGAAGCAGCATTGTCCGGACCTGAGTGACTCGGGATGAGTCACATGTGAGTGTTGGGGGGTTGTTGAGCCTTGACCAAGTTTTGGGGAAACTTTGGTCAGTTTTGGCCCACTTTTGGACTTCGACACGTTGGTTGAAGAAGGAGTGCCCGACAAAGCTGAGATCATGGATCTCACCTAATTTTAGGGTTAGGGTTTTGTAACGAGTTTTGGGATGTCGGCCCATGGGTTTTCCCCATATTTAGTCCTTATTGTAGGGGTTTGTAAAGTATAAATAAAGGTGTAGAAGTAGCGAAGTGAATGTAGTTCTATGTGAAACAATAGATATGTGTGCATTGAGGCTTTGTGCTCAACTGTAATTTTGTAGAAGGAGTTAAGTGATGTGATAAGAGATTGTGGCTTTGTGCATGTGACCTAGTTTTGGAAGGTAAAGAAGGAGGATCTAGTGCTTAGTGCGTAGATCTCCTATATTGTGCAATGTTCGACTTTGTGGCTTAGTGCATGGGAGTTACTAAATGTAATATCTTGGTCAATAATCAAGAGGTGAAGCGGTTTTTGGACGTAGCTCCACCCTAGGGTGAACCACGTTTATCTGGTGTCTCATGGTTTTCTTTGTGTAGTGTTATTTTTGCTATGATTTTTCTTAGTGCTTAGATTATGAAGTGTAATAGATATATATGTTGTTTCTTAAATACTTTGTTTATGTTAAAGGGTAAATGAATGTTAGATCTAACTCATAGTGCTAAGTGCTCAGGGTATATAATCATTTGTTGTTATTGCATCGATCTGTCTTTGATTATGCTCTGTGGTGTTAATAGGGTTAATAAACTAATGCATGATACTTCCTAAGCGTTAACAGGATATTCTGCAAAGTACTATTATCACAGATTTGTGTCTCAGCCTGGGTATAGACACCTCTATCCTGTAAACCCCCCTGCTTCTACCTCGGCTGAGACTTCGCTTGCTTTGCAGGTGTCTTCGAAAGGGCTGGTAGTCAGGGTTTTGTTGGTGCGTTGTTAAGCGTTGAACCTTGGGTGTGCCCCTATAAGGATATGTCAGTTGTTGGGTTCAAGTTTACCTACCCATAATGACAGTAGGACTAGGGTGCATGGTAGGACTACAACTTCATGTGACTTTGAGACACATTGAGGGTATGGTCGACATGCAAAGTCAATAGTTTTGAGAAATGGCCGACATGGGATTATAGACTTTCTTTGAACAAGAGCATGAGACATATAGATAACTCAGGCAGAATAGACTTGATGATGAAAATTCATGATGCAGGAGGAATCAACAAACTCTTCATAGGGACTGGAAGAAAAACCAATCGAAGGAGTAAAATCTAAGTAACGAGCTCAACTTCCTAAGGTCATGTTAAACCGAAGCTTTGGATGATAGTGGACTCAAAATTTTGTTCTATGTTCAAAGGTGACACGACTGCTGCGATATGAGATGATATTCGTTTCTCGTCCATCTTTTTTTTTCCATAGGAAAAGAAATGTTATGATACAAGAGAGGAATGAGTGTCGCGAGTAAGCAACTAGCTCAAAATAGTGGAAAATACCTATGCTCAATGTAAGGAAGTGCATGCGGGGCATGGACACTCGGGGGAATTTTTCCTCTTAGGGTACTAGGTGTCAAGCTACAAAGGATATAAACAAGGCTCTACTTGGCTAGTGATGAAAATTGTTGAGGCAAGAGGCTTACAAAGAGAAAGCAGGAACCGGAAATAGGCTCAATTCTACAAGCGAGAGGATGGAATGTGATTGCAACTTATCTCCAAAGAATGTCCTTTTTCATAGATTTAGTCCCCTAGGCCCAAAAAAGTATAAAATAATACCCATGAGAACTCTTCTAGCCAATGTTTACTAGAGTGTTCATTTTTCATAAGTAGTCTACTTGGTATAAACAATGGTTAAAATTACACCAAATAGACGTCCTTTCAAATCCATCTAATGAGTGTGAAAGAGACAAGTTCACTCAAAAATCTTTTTTCTTTTTTAGAGAGTCGGAAAAGAGCTTAAACAAGAATCGGGGGGAGTCCCATAGGTAAGGATTAGAATGCTCGTTAGTAAGAATATGAGGTTCGAACACACAGAGATATGGAAACTATAAGGAACTCCCTGTCCTATGGAATAAATTATGCATGGGCACCAAATGGCACAAAGGTTCTAACTAGGGAAACCATGTTTGGTAAGCCTCTACCACTTAATAACAACACTTCTAGTAGCAGTAACAAGGTTCTGTGTCACTAATAAATGGGTTCATTACTAAGGTGTATGGATCACAGTTGTAGGACAATGAAAGAATGCAAAATGGAGTGAAAACCTATCCTATATGCTAGTGAAAGAAAATACTGAAGGCACGAACAGATGGTATGACGCTAGAAACCACAAAAATCCTGGACAAAACCACCAAAACCAACTCTTTCCACTCTATTATTAGTCCATAAGGTCAAAAAATCAGCACAAACTATATGAAGTGAGTAAAAAATGTCTACTATTAGTAAAAATAGACCATTTTACCATACCATTTGAGTTTTTTCTCCCACATAGTGCATTTTAGGCCATTTTTCCCACGATCTTCAAGTGTCGATTGTGGGAGCTCTGATCAATAGAATTAGAAACCGTCTGGACCAAGTAAGTTCCCATCTCCTCTTCTTCATTTTCAATGGTTTGAAATCCAAATTTAGTACTCATTTTTTGAGTTTTAGAGGGCACAAAATGTAAACTAGGGCATACCTAGGTGGAAGTTCATTGGGTTGCATAGATGCCTCCATGTAGATGGTTCAAGTGGAGGATATACTAGAGGCTATGCAGTGGAAAGTAGTGGATGTGCCTCATACGTGGTTGTGACTCTTTCGACGTCTCGCAAACACAGTAGTGTGTTATCATGATACGCATCCGGCACCACAAGCGTAGATGCCATGGTCATATATATACTGGCCATATATGTATTTTGAGGGTGTGAGCCCATTTTGTACCATGACACCATATTTTTTGAAAAGATTAAATATAAAAATTTTGGTCTTCAACTTTAATTATATATGTTACAATGTGTACATGCATGAATGTGTTTTTTTTACTTAGTTATGTGACAAATTCCAATCTAAAACATAATTAGCATATGCATATGATACATGATTAGAACTTCTAGGTATGTGATTATAAGTAAGAAAATCAAAGTATCGTTCCAAAATTCATACACATAGGAATCATCAGAGTAGAGTAGGGTCTCGCACACGGTAATTGTCATTTAACTAACATACAACTAATTGGGATTCCAGGAGAACCTATAAAGACTAAACACCATGTGAAATGGCATTGTGTAATAGTTATATAATGATACTATACTCAACCACATTATTCATTGATGGCTCTAGACGAACACCACCTAAAGACACCAGTTGTCCTTCGGGTGAGTAAATGACCCAAGCGGTGGAAGCCATGTTCCGTGTATGATGACTGACACCATCTGTGAATCCTAGGTAAACTAAAGACTCCGTTGAAATATGCCAACCAAGGGAAAACTTGATAAGCAAGCTGATGACACAAAGGAAAAGATATATATATATATATATATATATATATATATATATATATATATATATACACTAAGATACACTAGTATACCGAAGGTCACGCCCAAACTTTAGGGCTCAAGCGTAATACCTTTTAAGGTAGTGCCCATTTCTGGGATCATCTAGCATATTCGCTTCATAATATTCCAATCCATAGGCTACTTTCTCTAAAACATGTCGCATGATATAAGGATTGTGCCACATGAGGTTGAAATTGCCTTCCCCCAGCAATTCTTTGGCTTGGTCATACAGAAGAACCAAGTCACCCTCAGCATATTGTCGAGGAAAGACAGACCTATCATACTGAACCTTAACATATCATTTAATTTATTTGATAGCCATAGAGGCATCCTGACTCTTCTCATCAAGATGCTCTAGGTGAAAAAGGCATTCTTCAAGATCGTATGTGTCAAGTAGGAGCTCAATTTCTAGTTTGATGGAAGGGATTTCACATTCAATCAAAAGGATCGAATCCACACCATGTACTAACTGAAAAAGAGAAAAACTGGTGGAAGTCTTTACCGAGGTTTGATATGCCCAAAGTGCAGGGTAAAGCATCATATGCCAGTCATATTTACTTTGGGTGACAATTTTTTGCAAGATGGTCTTGCGATATTTATTCACTGCCTCTACTTGTTCATTTTCCTGGGGATAATAAGGGGAAGAATGACCATGCTTAAACCCCAGTTTTGATGCTAATTCCTTCATCATTTCATTCTGAAAGTGACTTCCATGATCAGTGACAATCTATTTTTGGATTCTGAACCGAGATATAATTTGGTTGAATACGAAGAATTTTGCACTATTACCATCAAATTTAACGATAGGCATGGCCTACGTCCATTTAGGAAATTAATCCATGACCACAATGATATGTTGATTCCCCCATCTGAAGCTAGGTTACAGTCCATAAAATCTACTCCCCACTTGGTGAAGGGACCGACGGTGATGACTGGGTGAAGAGGGGTTGGGTGAGAGTGAATTTTCTGATAAAACACATGGCAAGGGTGACACTTCTTGACCTCTTCAACACAATCTTTAAAAATTGATGGCAAAAAATAACCGTCTTGCAATATTTTTTGGGTTGTCGCAAGCCCGGATAGATGACCACCACAAGCCCCACCGTGAAATTCATTGAGAACCAACTCAACTTCCTCGTGATTCAAGAAATGACACAAAATATTATCTACTCCTCGACAATACAAAGTTTCGTCGATGATAAGGTAGTGTTTAGACTGATGATATATACATGATCGATCATTTCTCGAAAGATGTTGGGATAGCTTCAAGGTTTGAAAATAAATTAGAATGTCTCCATACCATGGATCTAAAGATGCGATAAGGAAGATATGTTCATCCACGAATGAATCGTCATGAAAATTTTCCTCATCTAGTCAAGGGAAGTCTGATTTTTTAGACTTCGTCGAAGCAAAATCGAGATCAAATTCTTGTAAAATAAAAATCCACTTATTTTATTTCCCCCCTATGATATGTGTGGTAAGGACATATTGAAATGTATTAATATCTACAACTATGATATTTTTTCAAAGTAATATATAATGTCATAATCTTTGAACTACATGTATGGCATCCAAGGCTAGTTTTTCTACATGAGAGTATTTAAGTTCAGGACCAACGAAATTTCAACTAAGATAGTATAAAATGTGCTCATGGATCTCATCATTCTCTTGAACTAGAACCATACTAATTGTCTCTCTAAACACGGTGATATAAAGAAAATATTCTCTACTATAGTCTGGAGGCGTTGATACTAAGGATTTATTAATATCGTCGAAGGATTCTTGGGCTCACTCTTCCCATATAAACGGAGTATCATTCTTCAAAAGATGCATGAAACCCTTAGTTAAATTGGCATAGTTCACTATGAACCGATGTAAAACATTAGCCTTCCCCTATAAACCTTGAAGTTGTCAAATGTTGTGTGGGGGAGGAAATCAAAGTATTGCCTCAACCTTCAAAGGATCTACCATGATCCCATGCTCAGATACTAAGAATCCTAAGAGACGTCCAAACCTAACGTAGAAGATGCACTTGTGAGGGTTTAAATGGATGCGATAGTAAAAACATATCTCAAATACTAATCGAAGGTGAGTGAAGTGATATACTCTCTTGCGAGAGTGAGCAGTGAGATCATCGAGGTAAGGTTCAAGAATATGTTTGAGATCGTGAAAAGAAAAGGTCATGGCACTTTGGAAGGTTGCTCCAACGTTTTTAAGGCCAAAAGGAATTTTTCGGTATGAAAAAATACCCCAAGGACAAATAAATGTCGTCTTATGTTGATCCTCGGGTTTGATTTGAATTTGATTATACCCTAAAATCCATCCATAAAATAAAAAACTTCGCCTCCCACGCACTCATCAAGAATCTAGTCAATGAAAGGAGTTGATAAGTTGTCTTTAGGACAAGCCTTGTTCAGGTATTGAAAATCCATACATACATGGATGGTTCCTTGTTTCTTATTCACGGGAATGGGGTTGGACACCCATTTAGTCAAGGGAACTAGGTAAATGAAACCAACATTAAGTAGCTTCTCTACCTCTGCCTTAATAGCAGGGGCCTTCCTAGGATTAACAGCACTAAGAAGTTATCGAACAGGTCTAGCATCAAGATAAGTCTTGATCTCATGTTCGAAAATGTTGGGGTCGATCCCTGGAATCTCTTCGTACAACCAAGAAAATATGTCACGAAATTATTTGAAGAGATTGGTGTAGATATGAATTTCTCCAGGCGAACAATCTGCACCAATATATACATTCTCAATTTTTCCAAGAATTTGAGAGATGTCGATCGTGATGGTATGATAAATATTCACCAAATTTCCTTTGGAATAAATACCATGTGTATCTAGTGGAACCATAATGTGACCGACCATATCACTCAAGGTATATCTAATTTCATCCTTTTTTATCCTAACAAGTTCTGGGAGGAAATAGGAGCGATGATGCATATCGTCCTAAGGCCTATCAATACCATACATGGCTTCTAAGATTTCTTCATCCAAAGGTAAAGTATCATCGAAGAAATCATGTGAACAAGATGATTGGGTGGCCCATACGGGCTCTAGAATGGGATCCTCCTCATCCATATGTGAGGAGAAAGGATATGAGTCAGCAATGGTGTTAACAATAGCCTGATATGCAACCTTTGTCGCTGGAATTTCCATCCCAATGTGTGACTGACATTCGCATGGCATAGTCGGGGAAGGTAGGGTCTATGGGTCATTGAAATATGAAGTATGGAAAGGAACGGACCTCATCGATGACGGAGACTTACTGGAAATGGCATGAATGTGATGGATTGGTGCCATGGAATCAAAGCTACCCATGAGAGAGGAATACATTCTGAAACAAACATCCTTGATCATTGGGACTGAAGGTCCAACCAATTCATTAGTACTAGCATGAGAAAAGGACAATTTATCAATCATCACTACTTTCGCTTCATGAGGAAAACATAAAGTGTAGAAAACAGACAACACAACCACAGTCATGGAATAATTCCAATTACTCCCTAGTAGTAAATTATAGTCAAGGGGCACATCCACCACCTCGACATCAACCTCTATTGTCTTTCCACCTAACTGGACTGGAAAAGTGGGAATAATTTCATGGGGTCAAAATGAACACCCATCAAATGCGATCAACATAGTCATAGAATGGGATAGATTCAGAGAGCCAATGTCTTTCCAACAGGTTAGGGACATCACACACGTTGTGGTACCTTCATCAATTACAGTGCATTTGATGGTAATTTTTGTGTACTCCACATGGATTTGAAAGGCCACGTGGTAAGGTAAGTGAGGCTTAACATATGTGACGTCAAAATTAATAGCCTTTGAGCCACACGGGTCTAGAGCTCCTAAAGAAGATAACAAGGATTTCCTCTGTGAAGGATATATCTGGAGCACCTCCAAAGCCGACATTGTACAAGGGGTTTGACCTAGATCTTCGACAATTGAATAATTAAGGGAAGCTCTAGAATTAAGATTGTGGGAAGAGTGTTTTAGTATTCCTTTTGGAATACAAGGCGGAGGTTCTGACTTTTTGATCTACAAGGGTGTTTCTGAAGGAGGGGGAGACTCTAGACCTATAGCAGTATGGGAAGAACCATAATCACGAGATCAAGTGGCTACATAGATCTAAGACTTGACCATATTAACACATAGATGTCCACCTTCATGTGTCGAGGGGTTTTTATTCCCGCTCGATGCATTTCCGGTGTTGGAGGACCCTATTGGGCCCCAACAACTCCCTTTAAATTTTTACAAAATTTAAAGGGCCCTCATTAGAATCTTGATAATTATAATCAGCTACATAATCAAACTTTTCAAATAGTTCCATACCTTGGCTTCCTTTGAGACAAACTTAAGACATTCACTATAGTATGAGACATTCATTACAAGAGTATATGTCAAAATTTAGAAACGAGCATAGAAATCTCAATTTAAACAAAAATGTTAATTTTTATCAAGTGTTTACTTTTGTTTAAATTATGATTATGTGTCCGTTCGTTTTTTCATTAGCAAGTTTGACTATTTTGAATAATGGGTTCAATACTTCATCAAATAATATATTGGTTGGTTTCTCATTTTCATAAAATCATTTGGTGATATTAATTAATTAAATTCTTTTTTCATTTTGCATCTCATTTCAAAATAAAAATAATAATAAAAAAAAGAATTATCTATCATTTGTTTGATTTTGTGAAAAAAAAAAATTTAATATTTTTCTCTTCTCCATTAACTTGAAGCTTCTAGAATTTTAAGATTATATTTGAAAAGAAATTATAAACAATGTTTGTTTAGAACTTATAGTTAGTTTAAATTTATTTTTGATTTTATTGTTCTAGATTTTGTTTTATTCACAATTTTTAGGTTATTAATTTAGGTTTCTTTTTGTTTCACAGGTTTCTATTATCAGTTATTTGGTACGGATCTGATCATGACTTGATTTTATTATCTAAATACGTTCAATATGATTGATCCAAAAATAATATTGGATTGTTGCAAATAAATTTATGAGAAACAACAGATAAAATTTGGAAATGCGTCAAGAACAGAGACATGATTTTGCGGGACTGAATGCAGCCAAACTGTGAGGAATTTGAAGAAAAGGTTGAAAACCCATCTCCCAAATGGACTCATTTAGATTCCCCATGAAATTTTCCCCAAACAGATGCACGATTTGAGAGCTATTTGTGTCTCTTTACGAGGCAAATTTCAGGTGGCAGAAATTATTAGTGATGCCCAAACTGTTCATTCATTGTATAAATATATGAGAAAGTTCAGAGCCATGGAGATAAAGGAAATTGAGAGGAGGATTTTTATCCTTTCTCTTTTGTATATTATTTATTTTGTAAACTTTTCTTCTTTTCAAATGGGGTAACGGATGGTTGGAATCTTTGGAAGAATGGACGAGTATTTTCAAAGAAGAATATGGAATTCCAGGTTGTTTAATGGTTTTTGTCATGTGAGCAAAATGGTTTTATTTTCATTATAATATCTTCATATTATTTGAATAATTGATTATCCATTGATTTAAATTAGCTTTAGTCTTTTTTATCAATACATGGTTAATTACTATCATTTATATATTAATTTTTTCAATCTTTAAGAATCTATTATCCCAAAAGTTCTTTCTAGACCATATTATGAACATATTTTTTACTATTTGGATTTTGTGTTTTTGTAGATTGTGCAATGTTAATATTGTTTCTCATATAATTTTTGAATATGAAACTTTATTTGTATTGAATTAGCTTTAGACTATTATGCATATAATTTTTCATATCATGTTTTTCTTCATATTGTTCATTATCTTTTGGTTTATTTTATCTCTGTGACTGGTCATCTATTCAAGTATTTTGAGTTTACATATGATGCTAAATAGTTGGTAACACCATTCCTAAGAATTGGAATTTCTTTCATTTTCAGTTATTGGACATTTCAAGGTCACAAGATATATAATTAGTTGTCTCTGTCGTTATAAACTCGCTCCAAAATATGAAACACTTCCTTGAATTTCTTCAAGAAGTGTTATGCTTTCTTTTGTCATAGGTTTACACTTGACACGGGTTAAGAGGAGCTCATACAAATACAGAGAGATGAATTTAGCTCAGCACTATTGATTAGTGAGAGGTTAGTAAGTGCATTGCATTCTTTTATTCAGATTTGTATATAAATGAATGAGACGATGATTGGATTAATTAGCTTTGACTGTTTCTGTGTCATTGTTTCAATTTTATTTACTTAGTATTTATTAGTTTAAAATCTTTAAACATTAAAAAAAAACAAAATGATTTATGTTCTTACTTTATCTTATTTTGAAACATTATTATAAACATTCATTTTCGCAAGATTTCAAGTAAACCTTGTAAACTTTATATAGATTGTTTATAATCATTTGTATATTCACGTTTATTTTTAATAAACATTAGTAAGTAATATATCATTTGTTAGAATCATAGATTTTAGATTAGTTTATTTCTTTTACTGTTGTTAGGACTGTAGTTGGCCAACGAAGCCATTAAACCTGTCGGCTCATTTCATTCCAAACGGCTTGGGTTATTTAGACAACCCCGGTCTGGATTTGACCTTCCAATTGACGGTGTGTAACTTACGCCCGTCAACAAATGGCACTAGAAGGACGGCCAAGGTAAATTTAATGATTAAATGTTTTACCCCTCAACTTGTCATAATTCCAGATTTATAAATTCTTCTTTTGTGTCATATTGAACTGCACTAGACAGCAAGCCAGATGGACAAGATGGCCTTGCAAGAGTCTTTGTTTTAAATGTATTTAATTCCCCATGGCTCCCCAAATCACTATGTTGGAACATGCTTTCCACTTCTCACTACCTGATATTCCCAACGAGACAGTCTCTCGCTTGTCCAAACTCACCTTTGATGGTGGGGGGGGTGTATCTGCAAAAGACCATATTAACAAGTTTTGGTGTAAATGCATCAAGCATGATATTTCTGATTTAAAGGTTTTATGCATATTGTTCGCTTTTACTTTTAGGGGTCGGATTAAACATTGGTTTGAGTATTTTCCAAAATATCACATTATTTATTAGTTTCAGTTTGTAGATGAATTTTTAGATGCTTTTGAAAACTATGTTTACAATCAATTATGTGAATAATTTCAGACTTTACTAATCAATGACGATTCATCTCTAGAAGGATTTTCAACAAGAATCCATCATGTTCTCTGTAAATTTAATCTTGATGACATGTCATTTGTACTAAATATCCTCTATGATGCTTGCATCCCTTTCATCCAGTCATATTCAATCATGAATGATGAATCAGTTACAAATCCTATCACTCAATTGCGAGAAGAATTTTGTTCGCAGGATGAGAGGAATCCATCCAAAAATTTTGAACAAGCAGGGGAGGTAGAATCTATTGAAAAGGTTCTTACTGACAATCAAATTGGTTTTTCCTCTGAATCATTGTATACTCAGTCCTCGACCATCGTGGAAGAATATTTGATGTTGGGTCAATATGAATGTCTATATTCTTCTAACCCTTTCTCTAATCAGTACTTAAATTCAGTTATTGAAGAACACTTAGGTGACGAAAATGATCTTAAGCATTCTAACATTCCAATGAAACTGATTAGAGATGTAGATCTGCAGTTGGAAGAAGAAACCTTAATCCCTCATCTACAAATCATACCTTATCCACAAGAAATATTAGATGTTTGTCATGAAAGTTTTGAATTATATATCATATAGGAGATAAATTTAGATGATCATATTATGTTGAAGAATTTATCACCAAAACAGAGTGAAATTTTTAAGGAAAGTAAAGAGGAATGTCTTGAGAATACCATTGTTAAATATCATAGCTCAAGATATTATTTTCATGTGCTCATTTATGATTCATTTTACTCTTTATATCCCGATATCTTCTTAGATTCTGGTGGACTTGATACTTTACCCACAATATCTTACTCTTTTCCATCACAGTCAAATTTTTTCGATATGCCAAAATTTGGTGAAATTAATTCCAAACATAACATTTATGAAGTTGGATTTGATGTTCTTTCACTTTTGTCACTCGCATGGAAAAATGACATGTTGCAAGATGATTTTACACGATTTATTGTTGAAAAAGACAATGCACTTATTCTTATGGAAATCAAATATTCTATTCGTTATTTGATTAGTTCGAATTTTAATGTTTATGCTTCATAGTTTGAAACAATCAATATCATCAAAGGAAGAAACAATCAATATCATCAAAGGAAGCGTTCAAACCAATAATCTAATTGATGTCCTGAATCCTCTTATGATGTGTTCCCCATTGATATATCCATTTCATCAAAGTCATAGTTTGCATCCTAATTTTTATGACAGGATCTTAGAATGGCTTGAAGATTTGTATCTAAAAAATATTCATAATAAAGATAAAGTTGTGCTCTCTTTGTTTCTACCTAAATATCTAGGAAGTAAGCATTACATGATTTTTTTAGATATGCCATGTGGAAAAATTGATGAACACTTGGAGAATTGTCAGGAGGATGGGGCACTTCGGCCTTAGTTGATGGTTATGTCAGGTCCCCATAATATTGACAAGTTTTCCAAACTTACTTACACTCTTCCATGCCATTATGGCCCATATCGCGACCAGATTGTAGAATGGTTGGAGGATTCATACATCAAGAAGTTTCAAAAGAATGGTAAGGTCATGTTTG
Source organism: Picea engelmannii (assembly GCA_009831015.1). NCBI lineage: Eukaryota > Viridiplantae > Streptophyta > Pinopsida > Pinales > Pinaceae > Picea > Picea engelmannii. The sequence goes on from ML782981.1 coordinate 478,757, forward strand.
TGTTTTTTTAAAAGAACATATAGGAGGTAACCATGACATATTTATTTTGTATCTGCAAATACTACATTATTTTATTCTTATTTTCGACTTTCCATGCCTTGCAAGATTGAAGATGCTCTTGTGGCTGCATTGGAAATACAATTTTACTTAGCGTTTTGATCTATTTAGTAGTTTAGAGTAGGTTTAGGAGTATGTTTCGTTTAGTTTTTTGTTTCTCAATATTTCTTTGTGTAATAATGTAGTTATAAACACAAGTGGGTACACCAAGAGAACCATAATATGAATGTTATTAGGGAAGTCCACTTTAAATATTTTTCTCTCTTCTTTTTGTTGAATATTTCTTTTCAAAAACGCAGTATCATCATGAAAAATTTAAATGGAAGGTAAAGAGATAAGTAAATTTGAACTATCAATTCAACCCTGACCCAAGGTGCCACGAGTAGGACTGCACTCATCTTAATAAGGATTTTTCTATTTTCTTTTAGTCTCTTTTATTTTTAATAATAATGTTTGGTCAAAGTATCATCTCATGCATCACTATCTTAAGAAAAGAACTTGCTCGCACATGATATTTTATATGATTTAGTTCTTCCTTTATTTTGCAGTGAGATGCTAGTGGATCCAAAATCTTAAGTTTATCTTTGGCCAAAATCGTTTCCTGAAAAGTTTTATTTTCCTGTTTTGATTTTGTGTACTTCTTATTTTGAATCCCATTAATAAAATTTGATTTGGTTTGTTGTGTGTTTTTTGTTTTCTTTGATTGATTTGAATGAGTTTTCTTCTTATCTATATTTTTTAATCAATATATTTCTGATCAAATAGCTATTGTCGAAGAAATCATTTATTTTAAGACTTGTGTTTTTCAAGCAAATTGAAATAGTTCAAAGAGGTCCTGATATTAAGATATAGCTCAGACAATTGGTTTTTAAGTCAATTGTCACTTTTATTTTGTCCTCAAATTGTCTTTGCCAGAGTATTATACGAGAGATATGGTTTAAATCTTTGAGAATTACGATGATCTTAAACTTTTTACACCATCCATGATCTTAAGGAATCACTTTTAAGTGCTTCCCCACTCTCTAGATGATTTCTTAAAGGAAATCTAAAATCTCTAAACCATGATAAAACTTCCAACTTTGAAAGCAAATAAATAACATGATCAACTATTCACTTGTATTGCAATTAACCACCAGTATCACCCTGCTCTCTTTGTCATCAAGAAATCTATAATTATATTATTATTTAAAAGTGGCATAAGAGGGTTGGAAGAACTTAAGAGTGGGAAGTGTGTGTAAACCCATCGGGGTACTGAATAGGTTCGCTGGCAACGGGTAAATGCACACATGATACCAAGACAACTTCGTCGGGGTACTGAACAGGCCTGCTGGAAGCGAAGTAATGTCGGGTCGAGAGGTAGCAAGTATATGTTTTTAAATTAACTTTTATGGAAGTATACATCATGTGGATACAACTATTGGATGAGATTAAAGCATTTGAGTGGGTTAAAGGACATCCTTGTTGAGGCTATGGACGCTTGCTGGAAGCAGTGGCTCTTTCAACGGTATTGAAGATCTTTTATAAACATCATGACTCTTTGATTAAGACAGTATTTCAGGTTATAATCCCCTGCAAATAAAATTCTATTGTCTGGTTATAACATTGAGCTTATCCTAATACTATATGGTCTCAGATTGAATTTATTTCAGGGAGCTTAAATCCTTTTTCAAGTCTTATTATTTTCTTCCTAAGATGAAATATTACCATATCAGAGATAATTGCTTCACCCAGTAAGTCACCATTTATTGGGCCCCAACAACTCCGTTTAAATGTTTACAAAATTTAAAGGGCCCCCATTAGAATCTTGATAATTATAATGAGCTACAGAATCAACATTTTCAAATAATTCCATACTTTGGCTTGCTTTGAGACAAACTTAATACATTCACTATAGTATGAGACATTCATTACAAGAGTATATGTCAAAATTTATAAACGAGCATAGAAATCTCAATTTAAACAAAAACGTTAATTTTTATCAACTGTTTACTTTCATTTAAATTGTGATTATGTGTTATTTCTTTTGCTCATTAGCAAGTTTGACTATTTTGAATAATGGGTTCAATACTTCATCAAATAATATCTTGGTTGGTTTCTCATTTTCATAAAATCATTTGGTGATATTAATTAATTAAATTCTTTTTTCA
>ML782981.1:488183-517258 GCA_009831015.1 Picea engelmannii
TCTAGAAGGTTCCTAGGAGATAGGGAGAGCTATATAAAGAAGTCTAGGCAATGTAATGAAACATAGTGAAGAATATTGTGATTGTACAAGCAATGATTGCTTGAGGAGTTTTATCCTTCCATAAGGATTAATATATGGTGTTAACCTACCTCAAGGGTTTTCTCTATTTCTTGTGTTCATGTTATGGTGAATGGTTTATGATTTATTCTTGGTTATTTTTGAAGTATATTTGCAGATCTGGTTTAGGTACTTAACAGAACGTCATGTAACTCTTCACGGTTAGAGAGTTATGGCCATGTAAAGTTGGAGAACCCTCATGAGTCATCTAGAAGCCCCAAAAGGTCAAAGTAGTCAAAGTGGTTTAAGAGATTTTTAGAAGGTAAATAATAACGTGAAGTGATGAGTGTACTATAATTCAAATTGAATACAAAATAAAATATTTAAATAATAAATTTAATGGAGAAATTACTAAGTTGACAAGTGGTTAGAAGTGGGTTAGCCCTAAAATAAGGAAAGTGGTTTAAGATGGTTAGAAGGTAACCCCTTGAGGTAAAGTAAAGTGATGAGTGTACTATAAGTCAAAGTGGATACAAAATAAATTTTTTAAATAATAAATTTAATGGATAAATTACTAATTCGACAAGTGGTTAGAAGTTGATTAACCCTAAAATAAGGAAAGTGGGTTAAGATGGTTATAAGGTAACCACTTGAGGAAGATACATCAAAGTATAAATAAGAGGCAAGGCTCTCTCATTTTATATCACACTTGAGAATATTGAATATCAACAGGTGACTGAGGTAACTAGTGGATATATAAGCCGAATTTCAGAGAGAAGGTGAAGTAAAGAAGGCCTAAATTCAAGGGAGGATAAATTCTTTTGATGATGCTTTCTGAGGTATGTTATTTACAGGTCATCTCACCATTTTCACAATAACATTTTTTCTAGAATAATTCAGACCGCGAAATTTCTAGTCCATTGAGAAAATATATCCAAGTATTTATGGTACGAATCTCATCTTGTGGGTCGCTCTATTTTTGGACTTACACTCCGTGGAAAATAAGGTTTGTGGCTAGTCATGAAATTAGTCTAAAAAAGGTGTTTCGGGTAGAAACGTCATAACTTATTCGTAACAAATCCAAATTAAGTAAGAAAAAAAGTGTTGATTATAGTATATTTTGTAGTATTCTGTGTAAAATTTTCAGATCCATACAACAAATATTCTGGGTGGGGCACGCTCTACAAGTTCGCTCTCTAGAATAAGCTAGAATTCAACAAGGTATGTCATTTTTGCTATAACTCTTTTTCTGAGAGGTTCCAAGTAGTGACACTTGGAGGAATTGCATAAAACACATTGAATAACATTTTGTACTATTTTTGGATCTTTATTCATTACAGGTACATAGTTATGATTATTTCAAGTTAGGGTTGTTGACTAATCCAAAACTAGTCATGTGAGACTAAAGTAAAGTTCGATGAAAATGATAGTCTCTTGTTGTTAAAGTTAAGGAAGGTTTGTAATTATGTGATCATATACACTAGGTCTATTACAGAGTTACAAATCATATTTGGATGATGAAATTGATGAGCAATTTTGGTTGAGGTACATGTTGGGTACATGGTTGAGACAAGTTGTTGATGAGTTGGCACATACATGAGGTGTATAGTTGATGATTTTGATACATCTTGATGAGTCATAGTTGATGAGTGGTTGATACATGATTGGTACATACTTGGTACATGGTTGGAGGCACTTGTTAGTAGTATTGTTGACACATGGTTTATGGATGATGTAGCATACGTGTATTGGTATATTATTAGAAGCACATATTGATATTGGTGATAATTATGAGTTGTTGTGTTATGCTTGGTTGATGCACATATTTGAGAGTTGACTTGGTGATTGATCTTGGTGAGTAGTTCTGATTTGGTTGATAAGATTGATGAGGAAGGTTGTTGTGACATGTTATCTGTATAGGTTTGGTGCATGGTTGATGCACTTGTTCATGGTATAGGTTTTGTACAGGTTTGGTGCATGCTTGATGCACTTGTTTATCATACAGATTTATTACAGGTTGAGGTATAGGTTGGTGCATGGTTGATGCACTTGTTTATGGTACAGGTTTACAACAGTATATCTCACAGTGATAGTGTGACAGTGGTTTCATCATTATACTTATACGTCAGGGCGGTTGGACGGGGCAAGGACAGGTGGTTGTAGCCACCTTCTGGTTGTATCCGAAGAACATATGGGGTTGTAGCCTCCTTCTGGTTGTAGCCAGAGAATTGGGGAGTTGGAACTTCCCCCAAGTTGTAGCCTGAGAAACTAGGGTTTTAGAGCCTCCTTCCTGTTGCAGCTGGAAAACAAAGGAATTTGGTGCTTCCAACGAATGTAATTATTCAAGACATATAAGAAAAAACATTATTTAGTTTTCTCCAGCTTTGGGTTTCCACGTAAAACACTGGTGTACTGAGTATGTGTATGATTGTTCATTTGTTCATTGCTTATTTACTCTGCATTTATTGGATGATAATGCTACATTGATATAAAACTTGGATTATATGGTTAAAAAGGATTAAATTGCTCTATTATTGATTCACCCCCCTCTCATTAATCCAAAAATTGGTTTGAGAGCCAGTTCTTTCAAGAAACAATTTAACCACTGGAAGGAGATCATGGATTATTCTGAGAATGGAGTACCAATGTTTAATGGTCAGAATGGTTTTAAGTATGAGATGTGGAGCATAATGAAAAAAGTGTTTTTACATGCATAGGGACATTATATTTGGCTATCAGTTGTTACAGGATAAGATAGTTCAAAAAGGGCAAAGACTGCAACCAAGAAGGAATTGACGAAGAATAAAAAAATAGAAGTGTATTTAATCTAGGATGGATTACCTAATCCGATAAGATAAAAGGTTGGTAAATGTTCATCAGCAAAAGAACTTTGGGATAAGTTACATGACATATATTCTTCACCCACCACAGATTTATAAAATGTCAAAGTAGATGCAGATACAAATCAATAAGAATTATGTTCACCATGTCAAGCTGATTCAGAAGATGAAGAGTACATAATCACCAGAGGTATGTTGTTTTTTTTTTAATTGTGAAAAACGTTGACATATTGAAATAGAAAGCCATGAAGGAAATGAGACAAAAAAGACTATTTGAAAAGGAAGACAATTATGAAGAAGAATTGATAAGTGGTTTAGATGAACTAAGAGAAGAAAACAATTCACTCAAGAAAGAATTGATGAAACAAAAGAAAAGTGTTCACATTTTTTAAGAATCCCAACAGGTCATCGAGACCTTAAGAACTCAGCTAGAAGAAGCCAAAAAGATCAAAGAAAATCTTGAATATCAAAAGCAGTGTTTGGAAACCAACATAGCAGCACAGAAGGAAGAAGCAGAAATGAGAGAGAAGATATTGACAGATAATTTTAAGGAAAGAACTAACGATCTAAACTAGCTTGAGGCAGAGTTTGGTCAAGAAGAGAAAGGACTTGAAGAATAAATAATCACATTAAAAATTCAACTTGAAGAAGTGAAAAGGACAGAAGAAGTCATGAAGTCTCAGATAATAAAGAAACAAGAATATGTTGAGAAGATTGACGAAGAAGTTGTCACATTGATAAGTAAAATCGTCAAGTTCACCAAGAACGTTGAAGAGATAGAAACATCCACATCAGTTATAGAGAATGAAGAGAAGCACTCTAGGTTGATAGAAAAGAAGAATGAAGAAAATAGAAAGAGTTATGCAGAAGTATTCAAAGGAAGGAATCATGGTCAACCAGAATCTAAGAAAACTATTGAAGATTCATCTTCAAGAATACCATTCATGTTCAAGCCACAAAGAAGCTCCAATCATGATCATGATTAGTCAAGGAAAAAATTCATAAGGAATACGCCACAAAGAATATCATTCACTCCCAGGTATGCAAATTTATTTTATGGTCATTTTTTTTATTGTACTAACTTTGGACATAAGGTTGCAGATTTCAGAGATTATAAAAGAAATGTTCAAGCAAAGAAGTGTCTATGTGGTCGCACATAACATTAAGTGTTACAAATGCCATAACTATGGACACATAGCTAGTGATTGTAGAAGTATGATCGATACTTTCATGAAAGAGAATATTGATATCAGATATAAGAAAGTATGGATAAGAAAACAAGAAGAACAGGTGAAGAAATACCAAGTACCAGAGATCGTAAGATTGGCAACAAAACGAGATGAAGAAAATTATACAGAGAAAAAGAAATATGCCAAATACAGAAAGATTTGGAAAATAACTGAAAGAAAGGAAGGACAGGTAAATAAGGAACAAGTTCAAGAGATTATACTTTCAGGCATTGTAGTGAAAGATGAATCCATAGATAGAAACAAAGAATTTAGAGCTCAGAGAGATAATGAATATACCAATGAAAATGATGATGGATCTACCAATGAAGATGATGATGAATACACATTAGAGAAGGAATTGTTCTGATCCATCCGGCTTAGAGACTCCCAAGTAATATGAATATTAGACAAGGGGATTCTATGCGATAGCTATGATAGAACAAAGAACCATCCTTTGAGTAGCTTGCAGAGTTTGAGAAGACAGATTCAGAGCAATCAGTTAGCAGAAGTACAATTTGATAGATTAAGAAGGATCTTCATGATACTCTAGTGATAAATGGGTCAGCATTATGGATAGTTGAACAGGTAGAGTCTTGGACAGTATGGACAGATATGGATTCATAATAACACTTAGCAGGTTTGGACAGATATATGATAGTGGATGAGAGCATGGATTCATAGATTAGTTCAGAGAGTGGTTCAGAGACAAAGGAACATTATCATAATGAATGATAATTACACAGGAAATGGCTCAAACAATGCTAATGGATTCCAAATTGATAGATAATTTTTTGGACACGTGTAGTGCATACTTCAGTTCAAATTCAAAACAGAGTAATTCTCAGAAACAACAATGAAAAAACTCCCTACGAACTATGGAAAGGAAGCGCAGACAACAACCTCTACATCAAGGTAACTCAAGGTAATATTTTATTAATTGAAATTTATATTAATGATATTGTTTTGAAAGTACTTGTTAGCACAAGATTGGTTAAGGTGCCAAGTGTCAAGAGACAACCGCAGTCAAGAAGAGCATAACCCCTAAGAAGAAGCATGGCATTTATGAGAAGGAAAAATTTGTTGTGCTAGAGGAAGTTCCTCTTTCTACAAGAAAGAGTGTGAGGTTGAATTTCAGGCCTTCTAAGCATCTAACTAGCTGGGTTTTGAGTTTTTGCTAAGTGCTAGTTTCCCCTGTGGTAAAAGTCACTACCCATTGTACAGTCAAGGCACTTAATCGAAATGTTTTTTTCATCATGAAAGACTACAAATTTCTCTTCACACATTCAAGATTGAAGGCATTGCGTTTTTGGTTATGCTACCCACACTTGCACACAGACGCAGTGCAAGTGATGCTACCTAATGGCGTTGCGTAATATTTCACAGAGGTCAGAATCTACATACAGGTGCAAAAACACATTCGGGCACTACCTACAAGCACTGCGTAATATTCTGGTAGAGGCTAAATTGTGCAGAGTTATTCTGCCATTTTTGAGTCACTAATTTAAAACTTGGGTTATGAGAAGTTGATGATGTATTTTTGAAAACTGGAGGAGGTTTTTGTTCATAACATTCCAAATAACAGAAAATTCTCTCAGTTTTTAAAAATGTGTTTTGTTTTGAGATATATTGGATATAGAAGTAGGCGCTGCGTACTCTGCACAGTGGCAATGCGTACTAATTTCCTGTAGCGGTCACAGTTTTGATATTCGCCTTATTGGGAGGTTGTCACATGTCAAGGAGAGTTTGAATGACTTCTCAATGATCAGTTAGATGTCAAGGGACACCTACACCTAATATTTATCTCCAGCAAAGGCCTCATGCATGAGGTGGAAACAATTTATTAATGACTTCCAACAAATTCCTGAAAATCAGCAGTTTATTGGATTTTTGTCTCTTTGATTGTTTCCGCCTATCTCCTAGGCTTAGAATCCAATGGAGGAGATGGGATACGACCTCCTTAGGTTATTTGGATGCTATTTTATATTTGAGAAAGGAGAGATATCTTGGAGAAAGGGGATTGATGAGCCAAGAGAGGCTAGAAAGAGATGTAGCAGGCATTTTTCCCGTGTGTGTTCATTTGTAAGCATGTGGGCATTTTTTTATTGTAAGCATTACTACTATTGGAGACTCATGAGAACTGTGATTTCAGATTGTAACTCTTCTGTCTATATTTCTTCTTATTTGAATATATTTCAGATTTGAGGATCAAAGTTTGTCAATGATTTATGGATCCCTAAGCAGCAGTTGCCCATTAGTCATTGTTTATATTCAAGTATTTGTTGATTCATTAAATTGAGAGGATATTTATTTACTGAACATTCTATCTTATGCTTTCCTTCTTCATTTCTTCCACCTATCCGCATATAATCTTGTTTTCTGTTAAGTAGCTTTTGTGTCTTATATGAGTGGGATGTTTGTGACTCCATTGCCCATTGGTGTAGCCTACTGATCTGCAGCTTTTTTCCCTCTCTCTTCCTCTATCCATCTTGTTGATCCACCTATTCAAAACCAAAGTTATCTTTTACATTCTGATGAGTGTTGAGCTTACACTTTAGCAGTCAAAGTGTGACTTTCAGTGCTAACATTTTTGGCGCCGTTGTCGAGGAAGGATTTGAGCAGATTGAAAAGCTCCCTGGGAAGAATGATACTGCACAGCTCCATCTTTAGATGGTGACTGAATCTAGACACATTCAAGACTGCACATTCACCGTGGCGAATCCATTGTTCAGAATATGTTGGTGACTCCATTGGGGATGAGGCAAATCAAATGGCTATGAATTCTATCCTAGCCAGGAGGTTTTCCCCACTCAATTTCTTAGCAATATATGGTTATCCACATCATGTGCCTCAAATTGATGAATGGCAAGATCTGTTGCCTAGATTTTATGTTGGTGAGAATGACAACCCTATTGAGCATGTTCATGAATTTCATGTTTTGATACAACATCTTGACATTCATCATGAATATATATTGATGAAAATGTTCATGTATTCATTGGAAGGTGATGCGAGGCAATGGTATAGAACACTCCCTGCTTCTAGTATTTCCTCTTTGAAGGACTTTCATGATGTTTTTTATTCTCATTGCAAGAAAATTTTTCTAGCTGAAAGACTTTTTGAGAATTGTTGTGAGGGGTATGCATCATATATTCAAGATTCAACAGGTGATTCCTCTATCAGTGATGATAAAGGGGATGATTGTAGAGAGAAAGACTTAGATGATGAGTTTCATAATGATTTTCCTAAATTTGAAGAACAAATGGATCATTCGTGTCAAAATCTAGGTCCCCAAGAGAAAGATCAATATGGACAATCCATCATTTCCTTATCTCCTCCTTTTCTAGATTCTTTAAGTCAAGAGGTCATCTTAGATTCAAATTTATTTCATCATGAGAATATTGTTGCATCTTTTCATGACCAAATTCATATCTTATCAGTCCCTCCTATTGTTAATGAACCAATGTGCCATGATTTCCCAAGTTTTGATGACTATGAGGATATTTTCCCTGAGCAACCAGTTGTCCCAACTATTGTATTAATCCCCTTAGCCATTAATAGTCAAATGGTCATTGATTCACCTTTGTATGATGATTATGAAGATGATTTCCATGAACAATCTGTTGAAGACCTTATATCAGAAAAGTACCCTTCCAATCAAAGAAACAATAGTTTGTTTCAACCCTCATGTCATATTTTTGTTGCTGAAAAAGAAGAAAAAGATTATAATCTAATTTTAGAGGGTGAAAAACTGAGAAATTGGGACCATAAGCCAAGCTATGATGAATATCCCTCACAATTAGAAGATAAGATAGAAGAATTTATGTTCCCAAGCACTTCTAATTGTGATGAACTTCCCTATCAACCCTCTATTCCTCTTGAAGACACAAGCTCAATTTCATCAAGCAGCCAAGATCAAATGCCATGTGATCAGATGAGAAAGGTTGAAATTAAAGAAAGACAAGCATCACTAAGCCTTTTTCCTAATACACCTCATGACCTGGAGTGGACCAAGGCCATATGCATTGAGGATGAATCAGAGAATTAGCAAGCCATACAACAACCAAGAAAAGTGGACGAAGGACCTAATGAAATAATTTTCCTTTTTACACAAAGCAATGTTGTAGGGGAAAGTATTGATGATGTTTTTCAGGATCCATTTGCAGCCTGTCTGCAAACAAAAAATGGGCCTAGGCTCATTGATTTCTTCAATGGAAAGTGTATTTCCAAATGTTTCTTTAATGTGCCTTCAAGTAAGAATTATCTCTGGTGCTTAAGGAAGCACATTTCAAAACTTCAAACAGTTGAAAAAATGATGAAATGGCTTCATTGGTTATTTCATGTAACTTGAATGCTTCATTCTTCCAATAATTAGAGTAGGTATGTGCAATAAACTTGCTGAACAAGCATCATTTTCATCATTTTGTCAGTTTTAGTTTTCATTTTCGTTTAGTTTCAGTTGAAGGTCACAGATCAAAGAAGATTCTAGAGGTTAAAGGTTGAGAGAATCACTCCACAAACCCAAAGGATAAGGCACTAAAACTACAAGAGTTCTTAGAGCCTCACAGGGAGGACTCTATCCCCCATGGAGCCTATGTTAGAACAAGATTGGTTAAGGTGCCAAGTGTCAAGAGACACCTGCAGTCAAGAAGAGCATAACCCCTAAGAAGAAGCCTGAAATTTCTGAGAAGGAAAAGTCTGTTGTGCCAGAGGAAGATCCTCTTTCTACAAGAAAGAGTGTGAGGTTGAATTTCAGGGCTTTTAAGCATCTAACTAGTTGGGTTTTGAGTTTTTTCTAAGTGCTAGTTTCCCCTGTGGTAAAAGGCACTACCCATTGTACAGTCAAGGCACTTAATTGAAATGGTTTTTTCATCATGAAAGACTACAAATTTCTCTTCACACATTCAAGATTGAAGGCACTGCGTTTTTGGTTATGCTACCCACACTTGCACACAGACGCAGCACAAGTGGCGCTACCTAATGGCGCTGCGTAATATTTCACATAGGATAGAATCTGCATACAGGTGTACAAACACAGTCGGGCGCTACCTATAGGCGCTGTGTAATATTCTGGCAGAGGCTAAATTGTGTAGAGTTATTCTGCCAGTTTTGAGTCACTAATTTAAAACTTGGGTTATGAGCAGTTGATGAGGTATTTTTGAAAAATGGAGGAGGTTTTTGTTCATAACATTCCAAATAAAAAAAACCTCTCTCAGTTTTTCAAAATGTTTTTTGGTTTGAGATATATTGGATATATAATTAGGCATTGTGTACTCTGCACAGTGGCACTGCGTACTAATTTCCTGTAGCAGTCACGGTTTTGATATTCGCCTTGTTGGGAGGTTTCCACATGTCAAGGAGAGTTTGAATGACTTCTCAAGGATAATTTATATGTCAAGGGACACATTCACCTAAGATTTATCTCCAGCAAAGGCCTCATGCATGAGGTGGAAACAATTTATTAATGACTTCCAACAAATTCCTGAAAATCAGCAGTTTGTTGGATTTTTGTCTCTTTGATTATTGCTACCTATCTCCTAGGATTAGAATCCAATGGAGGAGATGGGATTCGACCTCCTTAGGTTATTTGGATGCTATTTCCTATTTAAGGAAGGAGAGATCTATTGGTGAAAGGGGATTGATGAGCCAAGAGAGGCTAGAAAGTGATGTAGCAGACAGTTTTCCTGTGTGTGTTCATTTGTAAGCCTGTGGGCATTTTTTGATTGTAAGAATTACTGCTATTGGAGACTCGTGAGAGCTGCGATTTCAGATTGTAAATCTTTTGTCTATATTTCTTCTTATTTGAATATATTGCATATTTGAGGATCAAAGGCTGTCAATGATTTATGGATCCCTAAGAAGCAAAGGATTTGTTGTATTTTGCCCATCAGTCATTGTTTATATTCAATTATTTGTTGATTCATTAAATTGAGAGGATCTTTATTTATTGAACATTCTATCTTATTCTTTCCTTCTTCATTTCTTCCACCTATCAGCATATAATCTTGTTTTTTATTAAGTAGCTTATGTGCCTTATATGAGTGGGATGTTTGTGACTCCATTGCCCATTGGTGTAGCCTACTGATCTGTAGTTTGTTTCCCTCTCTCTTTCTTTATCCATCTTGTTGATCCACCTATTCAAAAACAAAGTTATCTTTTACATTTTGATGGGTGTTGAGCTTACACTTTAGCAGTCAAAGTGTGACTTTCAGTGCTAACAGTACTAATGACAAGTTAAGCCAAACATTTGCAAAGGATATGCAGAATTAATTTGAAATGTCATTATTCGGAGAACTATGCTTCTTTTTGGGTCTTCAGATATGTAAAAAAAAAAGGAATTTTTATTTCTCAAACTAAGTATATTATAGAAATGCTAAAAAGATTCAGAATGGAATATTGCAAACTAGTTACCACTCCTATGCAAACCAGTTGCAAGTTGAGAAAAGATGATGATTCAAAGTCTACAGACTAGAGGCAATACAGGTCAATGATTGGTATCTTACTATATGTGACAACATCTAGACCAGATGTATTGCAGGTAATTGGACAGGTGGAAAGATTTCAAGCAACACTAGTGGAGCAACGTTCTACTTGGGTGAGTGTTTAGTATCATGGTTAAGCAAGAAACAATCATCAATATCATTATATACAACTAAGGAAGAGTATATTGCAGCAGCATCATGTTGTACACAGGTTCTATGGATGAAACAAACTCTGACAGATATACAGGTTGAGTATGATGATCCCATTCCAATCTATTGTGATAATAAAAGTGCCATCAGTATCTCAAAGAACCCGATGATGAACAATTATACAAAGCACATTCCAATAAAGTATCACTTTCTACGGGAATAGGTTGCAGAGAAGAACATCAGAGTTGAATATGTGGACACAAAAGAACAACTAGCATACATCTTTACAAAACCGCTTCCAAGAGAAGCCTTTGAGTATCTTAACCAGAGACTCGGAGTAATTTCTACTCCAAAATGAATGCTTTTGAATGCTTATCTTATATGTCTTATATGTACATGAGGAAGCACCATAAATAGGACAAAGGGGGAGAGATTTATCAGATGCAAAGGTACATGCTTGGAGAGAGAGCATAGAGGCATGTTTCCAAGGGGAGCGATTGTCACAAGGGAAGAATGAGCGATATGAATTCATAGTGATACCCTTTTTCAAAGGGGGGGATATTATTCATATGAAAGGAAAGAGAGTAATCAGAGGCTTATAAACACAAAGAAAAATCAAAGGCACGTAGACAAGGGGAGCATCCCCAAGGAGAGTTCAGTCAAGGGGAGCATACCCAAAGGGAGATACCCTTTGTCATTGATTTCAAAGGGGGAGAGATAGAAACATTGATGAAGAGTATAAGCATGAATGTTATCATAACTAAGTGTTGCCATCAATGTTGGTGTTTCCATCAATGCCAAAGGGGGAGATTATCAGACAGTTGGATTAGGTTGATCGATAGTTGGTATGGATTGTTGGTTTTCATTGATTTCAACCATTGGAGAGTGATATTGTATATTGATTTCAACCCTTACTGATTGATGTCAACACTTGGAGAAAGTCTGGTAGCGAATTCCGGTAGCACAAAGGTTTGGGTAATGGACACAAGGTTGTTTCATGTATAATGGTATGATTTTAAATATATTTGAAGGTGATACTATTATATATGGATAGTACATGTCATTCCATTTCTGTTGGTATGTGGAACGTCACATAACTCCTCACGGTTAGAGAGTTATCGCCATGAGAAGTTGGAGAACCCAGGTTTGGGTAATGGACCTAGGTTTGTTTGATGGATAATGGTATGAGTTTTGATATATTTGAAGGAAAGACTATTATAGATTGATATTACATGTCATGTCATTTTCAGTGGTATGTGTAACGTCACGTAACTCCTCACGGTTAGAGATTTATGGCTATGTGAAGTTGGAGAACCCTCATGAGTCATCTAAAATCCCCAAAAGGTCAAAGTAGTCAAAGTGGTTTAAGATATTTTTAGAAGGTAAATAATAAAGTGAAGTGATGAGTGTACTATAATTCAAAGTGAATACAATAAATTATTTAAATAATAAATTTAATGGAGAAATTACTAAGTTGACAAGTGGTTAGAAGTGGGTTAGCCCTAAAATAAGGAAAGTGGTTTAAGATGGTTAGAAAGTAACCCCTTGAGGTAAAGTGAAGTGATGAGTGTACTATAATTCAAAATACATACAAAATAAATTATTTAAATAATAAATTTAATGGATAAATTACTAATTGGACAAGTGGTTAGAAGTTCATTAACCATAAAATAAGGAAAGTGGGTTAAGATGGTTAAAAGGAAACCCCTTGAGGAAGATACATGAAAGTATAAATAAGAGGCAAGGGTAACTCATTTTATATCACACTTGAAAATATTGAATCTCTATAGGTGACTGAGGTAACCAAAGGATATCTAAGCTGAAATTCAGAGAAAAGGTGAAGTAAAGAAGGCTGAAATTCAAGGGAGGATAAATTCTTTTGATGATGCTTTCTAAGGTATGTTATTTATAGGTCATCTCAACATTTTCGCAATAATGTTTTTTCTAGAATTCTTCAGACCGTGAAATTTATAGGCCATTGAGAAAACATATCCAAGTACGAATTTTAGCTTGTGGGTCGTTGCAGTTTTGGAGTTACACTACGTGGAAAATAGGGTTTGTGGCTAGTCCTGAAACTAGTCTAAAACAGGTGTTTCGGGTAAAAACTTCATAAATTATTCATAACAGATCCAAATTAAGTAAGACCAAAATTTTTGGTTATAGTATAGTCTTTTGTATTCTGTGTAAAATTTTCAGATCCATACAACAAATATTTCGTACGGGGCATGCTCTACAAGTTCACTCTCTAAAATAAGCCAGAATTCAACAAGGTATGTCATTTTTTATATAACTTATTTTTTGAGAGGTTCCAAGTAGTGACACCTGGAGGAATTGCATAAAACACACCGAATAACATTGTGTACTATTTTCAGATCTTTATTCATTACAGGTACATAGTTATGATTATTTCAAGTTAGGGTTGTTGACTAATCCAAAACTACTCATGTGAGACTAAAGTAAATTTTGATGAAAATGCTAGTCTTTTGTTGTTAAAGTTAAGGAAGGTTTGCAAGTATGTGATCATATACACCAAGTCTATTATAGAGTTACAAATCATATTTGGATGATGAAAATGATGAGGGATTTTGGTTGAGGTACATGTTGGGTACATGGTTGAGACAAGTAATTGATGAGTTAGCACATACATGAGGTGTATAGTTGATGATGTTGGTACATCTTGATGAGTCATAGTTGATGAGTAGTTGATACATGATTGGTACATACTTGGTACATGGTTGGAGGTACGTGTTAGTATTATTGTTGACACATGGTTTATGGATGATGTAGCATACGTGTATTGGTATATTATTAGATGCACATATTGATCTTGGTGAGGATTATGAGTTGTTTTGTTATGCTTGGTTGATGCACATCTTTTAGATTTGTCTTGGTGATTGATCTTGGTGAGTATATATGATTTGGTTGATAAGATTGATGAGACAGGTTGTTGTGATAAGTTGTTTGAACAGGTTGTTGTGACAGGTTATTTGTACAGGTTTGGTGCATGGTTAATGCACTTGTTCATGGTATAGGTTTTGTAAAGGTTTGGTGCATGCTTGATGCACTTGTTTATGGTACAGTTTGATTACAAGTTGGTGCATGGTTGATGCACTTGTTTATGGTACAGGTTGATTGGTATAGGTTTACAACAATATAGCTCACAGTGATAGTGTGATAGTGGTTCCATCATTATACTTATACGTCAGGACGGTTGGACGGGGCAAAGACGGGGCAAGGACAGGTGGTTGTAACCACCTTTCGGTTGTATCTAGAGAACATAGGGGGTTGTATCCTCCTTCTAGTTGTATCCAAAGAACTGTGGAGTTGGAGCTTCCCTCAGGTTGTAGCCTGAGAAACTAGGGGGTTGGAGCCTCCTTCCTGTTGCAGCTAGAAAACAAAGGAAGTTGGTGCTTCCAATGAATGTAATTTTTCAAGACATATAAGAAAAATCATTTTGTGGTTTTCTCTTGCTTTGGGTTTCCATGTAAAACATTGGTGTATTGTGTATGTGTATTATTGTTCATTTTTTCATTACTTATTTACTCTGCAGTTATTGGATGATAATGTTACATTGATATAACACTTGGATTATATGGTTAAAAAGGATTAAATTTATCTATTATTGATTCACCCCCCCCCCTCTCAGTAATCAAGCAATGCAATCCTTCCACATGTGTCAAAATTAATACTAAGTAATCAAAAGAGAAAATGCCATAATGCAAAATGAGAATTTTTTTTTTATATTTTCAATATAAAGAAAATAAAATGTAAGGACTACATAGAATCTTCACATATAGACCCTACTGCAAGCAAAAAGAGACAAGCCAAGCAGGATACCAAGAAGAAAACACTCAGACCAATGTGCAAGGACAACCAATGAAAAATATGATAAGAAAGAACACCGCCCGAAAATTCATCAATAAGAAGGTTTTCTATCACTCTGTAAGCACTTAATAGTTAGGACAAAGACCCAATAAGACTCAACAACCAACCAAACTCACCCAGCAAACACCAAACTCAACAAGTAAGCCTAAAGAGACAATGTATGTGATTGTTTGATAAAAACTCATGTATGTACGCACCCCAGAGAAGGACAACTCGCATATGTATGGGTCTCTCAAGGGAAAAGCCGCGTATATATAGTAAAACACTACTAGGGTAATGATTAATCTAAGAAACTCAGATAAAAAGTAAAAATAGGCTATCAAGAAATCAGGCAACAAGGAAACTCAGGCTAACAGAGAGAAATTCAAGGAGAAAAACACTCCAAACCCCAAAATAGAATATCATCCCCAGTATGGTCGCCAATTATGTTACGAGGAAAATCTCTCTATGGCATGGGGTAAACCAAAACAGACGGACTGGCATGCATAAATCAAATCAAATCCCAAGTATGCTATATAAATGAAATGTTAAAAAGACAATTCCAAGAGCCTACCTCGCCCAGATGTTTGATGAAGATCGGCGTTGAGCACACAACTCAAATCTTTATACCTACAACTTGTTCTCAACAACCAATATACGCAAGAATATGGTGATAATATATAATGTTATCATATATATTAGCATAATACATTTACATACATGAAAAATACGCCCATGGAATAATAATTCGAATATTTGCAAGATATCAATTGGATGAGAAAAGAGTATTTCTATTAAAATAATCAGCAGAAGTATATAGGTGACAAACTTTTGTAACGACACATCTCAGAACCGAGAAACTAAGTCCCTCCAGCTGGGCCTCCACCACTTTAATCCTCCACCAAAGGCAAGGTCATATAAAGGAGACAATGAGGTTCTCCATCACAAAGAAGGAAGAGCTTGGGGGTTGAACAATGAGTTCATATTTTCAAGGATAAAGGAATGCGGACTCAATATGAAGTGAAATTTCTCCAAAGTATCTTTTCTCTGAAAGTTGAATTCTCTCTCCTCCAAGGCTTGGATATGGCTCAATTTGTAGCCTTAAAATGGAACTAAAGGGCCGAGTCGGAGCGTTTCTAGTATGTGGAAGGTCAAGGATCATGGATCTCGCGACATGGCATGGAAACCGGACATAATTTTTAATTTTGAGAACCAAACCCTATGTACACGGGATGTAGTGGAGCAACTTGCATATACACTTTTTGTCTAACTGATAGGGCATGTATATGTGGAAAAATGTGTTTTTTCTTTTCTTTGGAAGGTACAAAACGGGATCTTGAGTCTGCATAGGGAAATGGAAATGCCATGCAATCAAGTTGCATGGAGTGAGGCAAAATTTGTTGTAACAGCTCCATACAGGGCTGAAAACCTAAAGCATCCTTCTCTTGTACAAAAAAGACTTAAGGCTCTCACATAAGTGACATTTCTTCAGACACCAGAAGGACTACATTCCTCTGAATGCACAACTCTCTCAAAGGGGCCTAAAGGGGGACTCAAGGGTGGCCCTCATTACAATGCTTACATGAGGAATTTATAAAGTTTTCCCTCTCTCCATAATTCAAAGAGACAAGATCCACAATTTTAGGATCTAATAACAACTTAAGGAAAAAAATGAGAAAACATCTCAACCAACCTTAATTTCCCCTTAAGACTAGGAAACCACTTGTGATAAAATTAGGAATAATTCCAAACCAACTCATGAGACTCCCAAATTCCACTTAAAATTAGGAAACTAATTTGTGAGGTGGATTCTCACGCAAAACTAATTTCCTCATAAAACAAGGAAACTAATTTGTGAGTTGGATTCTCACACATAATTTTAATTTCCTTTTTACAAATTAAATGAAAAATGCATGAGCACATTATGCTCAAAAATATTAATCATTTTTACAATATGAAGCATTAAACATTCCTTTAAACTTTGTCACCTATCATCAATCATTTTAATGATCTTGTTCATGGTGTGCAAAGTATTGAATCCTTGTGTGGAGATCCTCCTGGATCAAATAAGGACATGATAAAATAGAGAGATATACTTCTAATAAGGTTTTATGTTTCCTCAAGTGAGAATATATATTCATTCATTCATTTATGAGTTTCTTCAGAGCTAATTTATCTTGTTGATAGCAGGGTTATTCTAAAGGTGGCGAAAAAAGGAATAGGAAGCATTGATTATTGACATACCTAAAGGTCATCCATTCATATTGAAAATTTCTTTAGTCTTAATCAGAAGTTAGGAATTTAGTTTTAGTGCTAATTAATGTTAGTTTTGCAGAGTCAATACCATGATGCACTTGTATCTTGGATTGATCCACTTCAATTTTCAGTCTCAGTCTTCTTCTTTTGAGAAACTAGTTGTCTATGTATGATTTAAACTACATATTGTACTTTTATGTCTAATTTTGATCCAAACCCTCATAGGGGTTTGAAGAGATAAACTTGGTTGTAACTCGAATTGAAATCAATAAAATCATCTGATGATTTCTTCTCATTTATGAGACTTGTTGTGCACTGAATTTTCATATTTATATTATCTTTCATTTGCTTATTCAATTGTTTATAAATTTCATTTGCAAGCACTTTTTTCTATTTTAAAAAATTGTTTTACCTAAAAGCATACAGATTTTATAATAGCATTAGATCCGAGAACTTGTTTCTCAAGGTATGATTGAGATTTTGACAGACTATAAGCTCAAGGTGATAATCCCTCCCATCAACATTTATTTGGTGACCATACTGGGGAGTATCCTTTTACTCTCTAGTTATTTTATTTATTTATTTTTATATTCTTTTGATTAATGAATTTTCCCACCCCGCAACAACCAAACTTGAGGTTTCCTGACCAAACAAGGATCACATCAGGTATTTTTTGTTTTATCCTAGAAATTTCCCGCACTCATGAATATATTGAACATTCTTGGGAGATTGTCACTCATGATATTGAGATCCAAGAACAAAGAGAACCCCTTCAAAGTAAATATTGAAATAGACCTCCTCAATAGAGGGTTTTCTTATGACCACCCAATCTCATTCATCAAGACAAATGAAAGGTTAGCCCCCTGAATTTGATCCTTTCTTTGATATAGGACAAAGAAAATCTATCATAGAAAATCTTCAGCCAAGGCTTCGTAGATCTTTATCAGATTTTGAAACTGAGGTAACAAGTATATTAATAATTTTTCCTCCAAGGAAACCTAAAATGACTTATTCCGATGGTTTTGATAGTACTAGCGGATATACTTCATCATAAACTTCAGCTTCTTCCTTAATTGGAAGCATGTTTAGTCACTATAATCATGTTCAATCAACCACAAATCCTACGAAAGTTATGCACCAATATAGTTTATTTCAATTTGAAGAGGATGAAAACACTACTCTGTGGCATGTATCATCTCCTTTAGATTTGGATCCAACCACTACACCTCTTCCAAAGCTCAAATATCATTTTCCTAAATTTTCTGGCAACGGGACAATTTCCATTAATGAGCATCTAGTTGCTTTTTCAAATGCATGCCATAATATTGGAGAAAATGAGAATGACGGATGCATGAGTATTTATGTTAACTCTTTGGAAGGAAAGGCTGAGGCCGGTTTATTTGAATTATTGCCTATAACATTAAAGACTTGGAATGAATTATCGTATTGGTTCAAATCAACATATGGACAACCTCAAAAACCAGTCGATTTGTTGAAATATTACAATAATCTTGTCTACAATAAAGGTGAAAAAATTAAATCATTTAACTTACGTTTCACCAAATTATACAATCATATTTCAAAGGTCATTAGGACACACAATTAAGGTTCCTTAATGCATTAATATAACACATTATCTTATTCCTATCATCATAGTTTATATAAAAAGAATGCTAACAATTTGGGATCAACATTACATACTTTTTTAGAGTTTGAGGAGTAGTTGAAAAGAATAGGGCTTCCTGTCGAAGATTATGTCAAACAAACTGACATGTCAATTGTGTTACAACTTGTTTAGGATATGAGCAATCAAATTATTGATTTCAAAATAAAAGGGTTGAATTCCACTTTTTTTGAATCCTATACCCATCCTGCCTTAAGAAATCAGACTCATAGCTTCCAAACCAAGGCTATTCTCTCAAGAACCTAGTGTAATTGTTTTGAGGAGAATCACGATGAAAACACTTGTGAGATAAAAAAAAAAAAAAAGAATGTGAGAGAATGCATATTTGGAAAAAGGATTGATACAACAATTGCTTCCTTAGATTAGGCTCAAGAAGAGGATGTCATTATGGTTGACACTTGAAACAAATCCTATCAAAAAAAGGGCAAAGAAGGTCCTCCTAAAACCATTTTTTCTCCTAGTACATCCTCTCAACAAATCAATCCTCGGATTACGAGGGGTACTTAGAGTCCTGAGGTTTCCACCTAATATTCTTCATCTAAATACAATATCTTGAAACAATTGGCTATGATCAAAGAAGATGCATATTTATTAGACATGGTCATCGTCCCTAAACAACAAAGGAATCTAAAATATTTCATGGAAGGTAAAGCTTACATTATTTCCAGTTTGACTGAAGATAAGAATGAAGAACAAATGTAAATAAATAAAGTAGGTGTATATAATCTTAGAAATTATGTAAAAAATCCTCATTTCTATGTCTCTATAAAGATTATGGATAATATTGCACATTGTTGTCTAATTAATGGGGGATTATGCTCCAATGTTATGTCTAAGATTATCATGGAATATTTAGGTCTTTCAAGTACAAATGAAAAATCAAAGAGTATGTTGTCTTACAACAATCAACAACAAGACATTATTGGTGAAATTGAAGATGTGACTTTGGTTTTGTGTGCCCATCCTAAGATCAGAACCACTTGTAATATGCAGGTGATTGATATGCTAGTTATTAACTATTCCATCATCTTAGGTAGAGACTGGAAAGCATTAACTGGTGGGTATATTTCACTTCATATAACAAACATGCCCCTTCCAAAAAATGGAAAGAATATTATTTTTCTTCAGGAAGGACGAATCTCACCATACATAGAAAGTATTCCACAACCATATGTTAATTACATTGAAGAAGACAATGGTGTATACTAAATTTTTCTAGAGGAAGATAATGATTCTATTGCACAACTTCCAGATCCTGAAGATGGAATGTGGCACATGCATTTTTATGGTGCATTCTCAAGTGAAGGTAATGGATTTGACATAATACTATATTCACATGTAGGAAAGATTCATAATTTTTTTTATAGATTGGAATTTGCATGTACAAATAATGTAACAGAATTTGAGGCCTTGGTTTTTGGAATTGAAAATGATTTCAATCTTCGTTGTTATCATCTTTATGCTTTTGGGTATTTTGAACTTATTTTAAATTTGGTTAGAAGAATTTACACCCAATCTAACAAATTGTTAAAGAGGTATACACAAGTAGTTTGGCAATTAATCTCTAATATGCTATCTTTCAACATCACCCATATCAAGAGAGATATGAACTCTATGGATTATAGGCTTGTTTCTTTTGCATCTATTCCTACAAGTCAATTACTTCCTAAGAGGCATGATTGTACATTTATGTCATTATATTGTCCTCATTTTCCTAATAATGTTGAATTGTGTCATGTTTTTCCTAATGATGAAAGTATATTTTCCTTTTTACAGAATGTTCCATTAAAATGAAAGGAAAACATATCTATAGAAGATAACAAATTTCCAAAGGGATTTGCTCCTTTGGAAATCTCATTCTCATCTTGTGATGTTGGAAACAAAAAGCAAAAATAAGCGGAGTCAAAAGAAATATTGGAAGTACCATTTCTGTGAACATTGGGATGCAAGAAGACCCAAATATTTAAACAATGGAGCTCAATGGTCAAAGGAATAAAAGCATAAATTTATAGATCTTTTATGTGAATTTAAAGATTTTTTTCTTGGTCTTATGAGGATTTACGTGGTTTTCATCCTAATATTATTCAACAAGCAATTCCCATCAAGGAAGAAGAAAAAACAATAAGAAAAAGACAGAGACCTATTAATCCTACATTAGAAGAAAAAATTAGGAAAGAGGTTGGAAAGATTATTAATGCTCATATTATTTTTCCTCTGAAATATTTATAATGGGTATCTAAGATTATGTGTTGATTTTCATGCCTTGAATAGGGAAAGTGTTAAGGATAATTTCCCTCTTCCTAACATGGAAATTATTTTACAGTAAGTGGAAATATCTCAATTGATGTCACTTCTTGAAGGATTTTATAGATACAATCAAATTCAAGTCAAGAGAGTTGACAACTATAAAACAACTTTTACCACACGTTGGGGCACCTTTGACTATGAAAGAATGATTTTCAATTTAATTGATGAAGGTGCTACCTTTCAAAGAGATATGAAAATAGCATTTGACGGTCTTATCGGTAAAATAATTCAAATATATCTCAATGATTTAATTGTTTATTCAAGAAACTGACAAGATCATTTTGATCATCTAAAACAAGTTTTCCTTCATTCCATAAATTTTGGAATGTCTTTGAATCCTACAAAATCTATTTTTGGTTTCAATGCAAGAAATCTTCTCGAACATATTGTATCCTACCCAAGAATCAGTATTGATCCGAAGAGGGTTATTGCAATTCAAAATCTTCAATCCCCGTCTTCAAAAAAGGAAATCCAATATTTCATGGGTAAGATTAATTTTGTTAAAATATTCATTCCTCGTTTTTCTAGAATAATAAATCCTATACACAATATGTTAAAGAAAGATGGAACATTTTCTTGGAATAATCATACTAAAAAAATAATTTTTAGAAATCAAAAAACAAATTATTCTACACCCTTTTTGGAAAAGACAACCTTTGAAAAATATTTTATCATTTACACAAATTCCACTGAAGAAGCAATCTCTGCAATTCTTCCTTATAAAGATGATCAAAAAAACAATCATCCAATAGCTTACACGAGTCAGAGTTTATCAGATGATGAATTCAAATACACTTTAATAGAAAAATGTTGTAAACCTAATCCACTTAGGTTTGCGATATTCCTCACTTGATTGAATTTGAAAGGTCAAGTGATTGTAACGATCATCAAGAGTCCAAGAGACATATTGGAAGATGAATCCAAATTTCAAACATCATGTACTTATACTTGTATCATATTGATGAATAATATGCAATTCACGCTTATCCTAATTCATGTTTCTAACATAGGTATCATAGCGCCTTAGTCCTTAGCACCTAATTCACTATGGTATTTTTCCATAGCATTTGAGTGTGTCCAGAAAATGCATCATTCCGTTGGGAATTTTCATTCCATTATGCAGAAACACTTATGCCATATTTCTTCTTACCATTCTATACCGCTGCAAATTTTCCCCTCAGACTTCCTGTCAATATATCCTGGGCGCACATTCTCTGACCTTTGTCTGTCGACTACTATCATTTTCCTGCAAATCTCTCTAGCACTCAAAAATGTCTCTAAGATGTCATGAATATCTCAAATTTGTTCCTCTTCGAACATCCTCTCTCAGTTGATGTGTATCACTTAGTGAAAAACATAGCATGACTCTCTCATAAAAACTAATATTTGGTTTCTTCAAGTGGCTATACCATAACCTAATTTTTTGGTGCCACCAAAGTCTCCCTCACACGCTCGTAGTATCCCATCAACCTGTTCCATCGCATGTTGAATTGCTTGGATTCTTTATCTTTATTTCCAAACTAATAATGAAGAAATTTAGTTGTTGTTGCTATAGTCGTTGTTTCCAAAACTAATTGGAATGTATATTTTGTTATATAGTGTGCTACCGCCACTGCACTTCCCAAATGCAATGTCAAATCCTCCAAAGTATTCCCTGAAATTTTCAATATGTTGATTGAATGACAGGTTCCTAATAATGTTTTAACATGTCTCGTCCAAAATTTATGTGGATGTTAAAGTGTAGTTCACTCCATTTAGGATTGTTGAACCCCTTGTAGATGGGTCATGGCATGTAGGAATGAGAGTTTCTAGTGGTTGAAGCCTCTACATGAAATCACTCAAGCTTTGTAAAAACATGGACTATCGAACTATGTGATATCTATAAAAATGACACCATATAACATTTTTGGCAATGCAATTAAATGACATTGGAATATCAAATGCTAGAGAGGTCATACAGGCACTCTTAAAATATCTAACACAATGTCCAAAAGCATATGGGCCTTTCACTCTCTAGTTATGGTTATTGTGTTATTGGGAGGAATTAAATCTCATTAGGTATTATTATAAGGTATTTGCATAAGAATGGGTGCTCCCCATTCCTATTGATCACCACACTGCATGAAAACAGTCGCTCGTTTCATTTCTGAAGTATAGAGAAGGAAATGGGTATAGTTGCATGGATATAAAGTCTATATAAGGTGGGAATCAACTGTTGTGCTCGTGGGTCCATGAGGTTTCGATCTGGGATCTAATAGACTACTACACATTTGTATTATAGAAAGAAATACCAACTTGTCAAGGTTTATGCATGAGCATTGCATTTGTTAATACATCATCAATGCTTTGTCCCAGTAGCCATTTTATACATAATATCTAATAGTCTCCTTACATATGAGAGAATTGATCCATCTGTGCTTCTGTATATCCATTTGTGTGAATTGGTTTTTGGTTGTTGTATGTGTTGGCACAAGCCCAAAATTATTGGGTTGCCTTTTTCACTTTATTTGAATGACACCGTGCAACAATAATAGAGGTGGTAAGAGCACGTGGCTTAGTTGCATTCCTGGGATAGACTTTTGGCACACCTTAACTTGTTGAGCATTCTCAATATCATTGGGAAAAAAACCACTGGAGTATCTTTACACACAGTGGTTCCTGCCATGATCATTAAAGTTTTTCAAAAAATATTTTCCTTCTCAGTGTTTAAGATCATAGAGACTCAAAAACATCAACGACGCATTCACCATAATCAAATTATTGTTTTGTAAGTTTACTTGTGTTTTTATGTAAACAAGTGCATTTTTTATAGAAGTCGACACCATCCATTTGTTTTTTGGTTGTGTATTCTAATTGTTAAATGGTGGAATTGCAAGAAACTCTTGAGGTATAAGTCAGTGTCTGAATGGATCGGATTGATGAACTATTAGAGTTATTAAACACTCTAATACTTTCTTCTGTGGAAAATATAGTCAAAACCGACATAGAAATTATCACCAATGTTCTAACCTATTTAGAAGATTCGGAGGACAAAATCGAATTTCTCCAGCTTGAATCACAGCTCCAACAAAAAGAAATACAATAAAAGAATCTCCGACATTCTGAACTATTCCTTGTTCAAAACAACTATATTTTCGAAGAATATGATGATGATGATAATCCATATCAACAATCATACCGATAGCTAGTATAGAATCAACTTAGTGAGCTAGCTTCATATATGAATGTTGATGAAGATCAAATTCATCTTTAAAATCCACTCATCAAACCTTGGGAAGAAATCAGACACAGCAAGCACATAAGTGGTATCGTATTCATACTCTCTAATAGCCTCCTTCCATATGAGAGAATTGATCCATCTGTGCTTCTGTATATCCATTTGTGTGAATTGGTTTTCGGTTGTTGTATGTGTTAGCACAAGCCCAAACTTGTTGGGTTTCCTTTTTCACTTTATTTGAATGACATCGTGAAACAACAATGGATATGGTAAGAGCATGTGGCTTAGTTTCATTCATGGAATAGACCTTTAGCACACCCTAACTTGTTGATCATTCTCAATATTATTGGGAAAAAAAACCACTAGAGTATCTTTGCAAGCAGTGGTTCCTACCACGATCATTAAAGATTTTCAAAAAATATTTTCTTGTTCAGTGTTGAAGATCATAGAGACTCAAAAAAATTGACGACACATTCACGATAATAAAATTATGCTTGCATAAGTTTACTTGTGTTTTTATGTAAACGGGTGCATTTTCGATATAATTCGACACCCTCCATTTGTTTTTTGGTGGTGTATTCTAATTGTTAAAGGGCGGGGTTGCAAGAAACCATTGATTTATAAGTCAGTGTCTAAATGGATCGTATTGTTGAACTATTAGAGTTATTAAAAACTCTAACACTTTCTTCTATGAAAAATATAGTCACAACTGTTGGATTACTGAGAGGGGGAGTTGAATCAGTAATAGAGAAATTTAATCCCTTTTTAACCATATAATCCAAGTGTTATATCAATGAAGCATTATCATCCAATAACTATAGAGTAAATAAGAAATGAACAAATGAACAATCATACACATACACAGTACACTAGTGTTTTACGTGGAAACCCAAATCGGGAGAAAACCACAAAATGTTTTTTCTTATATGTCTTGAAGAATTACATTCATTGGAAGCACCAACTTCCTTTGTTTTACAGCTGCAACTAGAAGGAGGCTCCAACCCCCTAGTTTCTCAGGCTACAACCTGAGGGAAGCTCCAACTCCCCAATTCTATGGATACAACCAGAAGGAGGCTACAACCCCCTATGTTCTTCGGCTACAACCGAAAGGTGGATACAACCACCTGTCCTTGCCCCGTCCTGCCACCCTGAAGTAGAAGTAGAATGATGGAACCATTGTCACACTATCACTGTGAGATATATCGTTGTAAACCCGTACCAATAAATCTGAACCATGCATCAACCTGTACCTCAACCTGTAATCAACTTGTACCATAAACAAGTGCATCAACCATGCACCAACCTGTAATCAACCTGTACCATAAACAAGTGCATCAACCATGCACCAACCTGTACCATAAACAAGTGCATCAACCATGCACCAACCTGTAATCAACATGTACCATAAACAAGTGCATCAACCATGCACCAACCTGTAATCAACCTGTACCATAAACAAGTGCATCCAACCATGTACCAAGTATGTACCAATCATGTGTCAACTACTCATCAACTATGACTCATAAATATGTACCAACATCATCAACTATACACCTCATGTATGTGCACCAACTCATCAACTACTTGTCCCAACCATATACTCAACATGTACCACAACCAAAATCCCTCATCAATTTCATCATCCAAATATGATTTGTAGCTCTGTAATAGACCTGGTGTATATGATCACATTCCTGCAAACCTTCCTTAACTTTAAAAACAAGAGACTAGATTTTTCATCAAACTTTTCTTTAGTCTCACATGCCTAGTTTTGGATTAGTCAACAACCCTAACTTGAAGTAATCATAATTTTGAACCTGTAATGTATAAATATATAAAAATGATACACAATGTTATTCAGTGTGTTTTATGCAATTCCTCCAAGTTTCACTATTTGGAACCTCTCATAAAAGGAGTTATAGAAAAAATGGCATACCTTGTTGAATTTTGTCTTATTCTAGAGAGCGACCTTGTAGAGCGTTCCCCACACAAAATATTTGATTTATTAATCTGAAACTATTACCCAACATACTAAATACTATACCCTAACCAACACATTTGGTCTCACTGAATTTTGATCTGTTATGAAGAAGTTATGACGTTTTTACCCGAAACACTTGATTTTGACTAGTTTCAAGACTGACCACAAACCCTATTTTCCACAGAGTGTAACTCCCAAAATACAAAGACCCACAAGATGAATTATTTACCATAGATACTTGGATATGTTTTCTCACTTTCATAGCAATTTCATTGTCTGAATCATTATAGAAAAAAAGTTATAGCAAAAATGGTGAGATGACCTATAAATAACATACCTTAGAAAGCACCATCAAAAGAATTTATCCTTCCTTGCATTTCAGCCTTCTTTTATTCACCTTCACTCAGAATTCCGGTTTAGATATCCTTGGTTACCTCAGACACATATATATATTCAATATTATCAAGTGTGATTCAAATGAGAGAGCCTTTCCCCTTATTTATACTCTCCAAGTAGTTTCCTTGAAAACATCTTCTAGGTCACTTGGCCCACTTTCCTTATTTTAGGGTTGGGTCCACTTCTAATTTCTCCATTAAATTTATTATTGAAATAATTTATTTTGTATTCACTTTGAATTATAATACACTCATCACTTCACTTTATTATTTACCTTTTAAAATCTCTTAAACCACTTTGACTACTTTGACATTTTGGGGCTTCTAAATGACATATGAGGGTCCTCCAACTTCGTAAGGCCATAAATCTCAAACCGTGAGGAGTTATGTGGCGTTCTACATACCACCAGAAATGGAATGACATGTACTATCCATATAGAATAGTATTATCTAAAAATATATCATAACTCATACCATTACCCATCAAACAAACTTGGGTCCATTACCCAAACCTGGGGTCTCCAACTTCTCATGTCCATAACTCTCTAACCATGAGGAATTATGTGATGTTCCACATACCACTGGAAATGACATGATAAGCACTATCCATATAGGATATTTTCCCTAACAAAATCACTTTCCTTCATCTCATTATTCAACAATTAAGTATGGGTTCTCTTACTCCACAAAGCGTCTTCCCGTGAGGGATTTCACCATAAGGGGACCACTTTGGAGTTCATCCATATTTAATTCTTATCAATCATGAAAAAAAAATAATGAGTTATATTTACATCAAACAATATTGGGTCCATTACCCAAACCTTTGTGCTACGGAGCTTTCTTCAAGGGTTGACATCAATGACAACCAACCTTAATCAACAATCTCCCCCTTTGGCATTGATGGAAACACTCTGATGCAATACTGAAATCATATCACTCATGCTCCCCCTGGAACCATGCCTTTATCCTCTGCATCTGATAAATCTGCTCCCCCTAGAACCATGCCTCTGTCCTCTACATCTGATAAATCTTCTCCCCCTGGAACCATGCCTCTGTCCTCTACATCTGATAAATTTATCCCCCTTTTTCATCAATGGAAAAGGTATCTTTCCATCCGAGGCTGCTCCCCCTGATAGACTGTCCTCTTATGGTTCTTCCTCATGTACATCTAATACATATAAGATAATCATTTAAAAAGAATTCATTTTTGGAGTAGAAATAACTCCAAGTCTTTGGCGAAGATATTCAAAGGCTTCCCGTGGAAGTGGTTTTGTAAAGATGTTTGCCACTTGTTCTTTTGTGCCCACATACTCAACTCTAATGTTCTTTTCTGCAACATGTTCCCGTAGAAAGTGATACTTGATTGGAATGTGCTTCATCTTGGAGTGCATCACCAGGTTTTTTGAGATATTGATGGCACTTGTATTATCACAATATATTGGAATGGGCTCATCATACTCAACCTGTATATATGTCAAAGTTTGTTTCATCCAAAGAACCTGTGTACAACATGTTGTTGTTGCAATATAATATGCCTCGGTCGTAGATAGAGATACCGATTATTGTTTCTTTCTTAGGCATGATACCAAACACTCACCTAAGTAGAATGTTGCTCCATTGGTGCTTCATCGTTCATCAATACAACCTGCCCAATCTGCATCTGTGTAGGCAATAAGTGATAGATATTTTCCTTTTGGATACCATAATCCAAACTCTTATGTTCCTTTGAGATATCTGAAGATCCTCTTTACTGCTAATACATTTGATTCCTTTGGTTCTGCTTGAAATCGTGCCACCTGTCCAACTGCCTACATTACATCTGGTCTGGATGTTGTCACATATAGTAGGCTTCCAATCATTGACTTGTATTGCCTCTGATCTGTAGACTTTGAATCATCATCTTTGCTCAACTTACAACTGGTTTGCATGGGAGTGATAATTGGTTTGCAATCTTCCATTCAAAACCTCTTTAGCATTTCTCTGATATACTTGGTTTGAGAAATAAAAATTCCTTGGTTTCTTTGATGTATCTGAAGTCCCATAAATAAGGATAGTTCTCCAAGTAACGACATTTCAAATTCATTTTGCATGTCTTTTGAAAATTTATGACTTAACCTGTCATCATCACTACCAAAAATAATATCATCAACATAAACTTCAATTAATAAAATATTACCTTGTCTTACCTTGATGTAGAGGTTGTTGTTTGCACTTCCTTTTCTGAACCCTGCCTGTTGTAGATACTTATCCAGTCTGGAGTACCATGCTCTAGGAGCCTGTTTTAGACCATACAAGGCCTTCTTTAATTTACACACATAATTTGTGTTCTCTGACAATTAAAATATTTTTGGTTGTTCAATGTAGACTTCTTCTTTAAGTTCCCCATTCAGAAAAAAAGATTTTACGTCCATATGATATACTTTAACATTTTTGGAGCATGCATAGGCTAAAAGCAAACAGATTGCTTCCATTTTGGCAACTGGGTAAAATGTCTCTTCAAAGTCGATTCCTTCAATCTGTGCATATCCTTTACATACCAATCTAGCTTTGTTCCTTGTAACCTGTCCATCTTCATTCAATTTATTTCCTGAAAACCCATTTTGTGTCGATCACATT
>ML782981.1:521056-569499 GCA_009831015.1 Picea engelmannii
TTCAGTGTGTTTTATGCAATTCCTCCAATTTTCACTACTTGGAACCTCTCAGAAAAGGAGTTATAGCAAAAATGGCATACTTTGCTGAATTCTGTCTTATTCTAGAGAGAAACCTTGTAGAGCGTGCCCCACAAAAAATATTTGATGTATTGATCTAAAAATATTACACAACATACTGAAGACTATAAAGTAACCAACACATTTTGTCTCACTGAATTTGGATCTATTATGAAGAAGTTATGACGTTTTTACCCGAAACACCTGATTTTGACTAGTTTCAGGACTAGCCACAAACCCTATTTTACATGGAGTGTAACTCCCAAAATACAACGACCCACAAGCTGAATTTTTTACCATAGATACTTGGATATGTTTTCTCACTTTCATAAAAATTTCACAGTCTGAATCATTTTAGAAAAAAGATTATAGCGAAAATGGTGAGATGACCTGTAAATAACATACCTTAGAAAGCACCATCAAAAGAATTTATCCTTCCTTGCATTTCAGCTTCTTTTCTTCACCTTCACTCAGAATTCCAGTTTAGATATCCTTGGTTACCTTAGACACATATAGATATTCAATATTCTCAAGTGTGATTCAAATGACAGAGCCTTTCCCCTTATTTATACTCTCCAAGTAGCTTCCTTAAAAACATCTTCTAGGTCACTTGGCCCACTTTCCTTATTTTAGGGTTGGGTCCACTTATAATTTCTCCATTAAGTTTATTATTGAAATAATTTATTTTGTATTCACTTTGAATTATAATACACTCATCACTTCACTTTATTATTTACCTTTTAAAGTCTCTTAAACCACTTTGACTACTTTGACCTTTTGGGGCTTCTAGATGACATATGAGGGTCCTCCAACTTCGTAAGGCCATAACTCTCAAACCGTGAGGAGTTATGCGGCATTCTACATACCACCAAAAATGGAATGACATGTACTATCCATATAGAATAATATTATCTGAAAATATATCATAACTCATACCATTACCCATCAAACAAACTTGGGTCCATTACCCAAACCTAGGGTCCATGCATTTAATTGATGAGACATGGGATTTAATGTTTATTTGGACCATGTTTACCGTCCTTCAATGATATAGGGTTCATGCAATTTGCATTGTTTCATTTGTAGAGAAGAGTTGTGCCCAACTTGAAGAACTGACTCGTCTGGTTTTTATACCCACTTATTCGTTGCGGTAACCATCATGGCTCTGGTATAAACTCACCATTGTATATAGTAAGTACACCAACTCTTAATCATCCTTTGCATATAATTTTTTTAGTGAATGATTAAGAGTCGACTCCGATTGGCTAGTTGTGAGTTTGAATTATTTATTTCCATGTCTATTTCACTTCCTAAGAAAGCCATTGGAAAAGAGTTTTGTGAAGAAATAGTAGCTTTTGGATGTAAAATTAATCTCTATTCATTTCATACTATCATTTTCCATCTTATGTGTCTTAGTTTTGTTTGTAAAATACAAGAATGAAAGAATTTGAAGGAATGGGTCGAACCTCTATTTGTTGTATGCATATACAATAACGCAGTTTCAAACCCGAACTCGTTTTTTGTTGAAATATGGTTCTTTGTTCTTGAATTTAAAGCTAAATATTTGTATGGAAAGGGTTTAGTTTATTACTTGTGGGAACATGTCGTCTGTTTTTTTCATGGTATTCTCCCTCAAACCCACGTCCCCAACAAATTTTTGAACATGGGATTGTTTTCGTCATAAGAATTGTGAACACCAGGGTTCACACCCGAGTTTATTTTTTACCTAAATAACTTATTATGAGATTTAAAGTCAGAATCATCCTTATTTTTATCCTCTCTTCTAAAAAGTTCAAAGGGTGTATGATGTCGTGCTCCTATTTGATTATTTGATTGGGATTGTGATCGCATAACTCTTTCCATAACCAAGTTTCAAACCCGAACACATTTTTTTGGGAGAATGGTTCACGTCTACTTGTTAGAGATTGAGTTCAGGCCTCAACTCTATTTTAAATTCCAATTTAAACATAGAATTTTTTTGGCATGTTGTTGATAGTCGACTTGGCCAAACTCATATTGATATGCTCGTCTTGTTTCCACCACAACGAATATGATCTTACATGAATGTATTTTACACAAATGTTATAATGATGACATATAGATGAGTTTATTTAGCCACAGTAGTAGCTGTAGTGGAAATAGAAGAAACATGGGTCAGAGAGGAAGAATTCCTAATGTTTTTGGGCAGCGAGGAAGAAATAAAAGGATGATATTCTCAATACACTTTCAAGCCAAATATGAAGAGTTCAATTAGCTGGTGCGAACTAGCTACTTGAACCTTGTTGGGAACCCTACCTTACTTCCACCATAAGCACCTATTGTTCCTCCCCTGCAACCCCATCCAAGTATTATTGATTTTCCCAATCCTCCTAGGAAACTAGCCAATGATGGTTGGGAGATCATTCCTACAAACCCTCCTTTGGGTATAGTTCATTGGTCTTATGTTCCATTGCCACCAGCTCCTCCTATGCACTATATACCCCATGTTGCTTCTGATACTTCTATGGCCCATTCTATCCAAGTTCCCAAAAACTACAAAGCACTTCCACTTGAACCTCAATTAGATAAATGAAAACAACCTGCAAATTCCCCAAGATATAACTCATTTGAGGCCTCATCAGTATAGTCAAAACAACCCCTAGTACAAGCTGAAAGTAATGAAAGAAAAATTACTTTCAATGACATGCACCCTAAAATATAAAAAGTGGAGGAAAAGAATTATATTGATCCAATATTAATTAAGTAAAGGGTTTCTCTTTCATAGGGAAGTAGAAAAAGGGAAACAACTTCAATCAAAAAAATATTATTTTTGATTTATTTTTATATGATGACATTTGATGCATATTTTGGGGACAACAAGCACATGATATTATTTTAAAAAACTTTTAATATAATTTCATTATGATATTTTTTGAGAGGTACAAGTGTTTGATGATGTGGCATGTTCATATTGGTTTCTTTTTTATATATTTTTTATGTTTATATATGCATGATATTTGATTAAATTTTGGAGTTACAAGTGAAATGTTGAAAATAAATGACTAAAAGAATTAGGGGGACCCCACCTTTTAATTATATTTATTATTTACCCTTCGTATAAAATAAAGTTGTCCTCTCCTAACTTAAGTTATTTAACTTTATAACAAAATTTATGTGAACCACTTAAACTACTTTTTGAAGACATAAAATGAGGATAACAAGGACAAGGAAGGACATGAGAAAATAGAGAGAGATACTTATGATAAGGTTTTATCTTTCCTTAAGTGAGAATATCTATTAAGTTATCTTGTTGAGAGCGGGTTTATTCTAAAGGTGGTGAAATAAATGGCTAGGAAGCATTGATTATTATAACTTACAACAATATTGAGCGAGGGGGGTGAATCAGTATTGTATCAGAGCTCTGATTTTTATTTTCTTTCAACAAATTAAATTTATTTAGAAATGCTTACTTAATAAGCAAAAGGATGCCGAAATCAAAACACAACACAAAAAATACATTGTACCAGAATTATTTACATGGAAACCCATTGTGGGAGAAAACCACAAAACATTTTTTTTTATGTTCTTCTGCAAGCACCAACTTACAATTTATAATTATTCATCTCGACATGCACTCACCTACCACGGATAATGAGGAAACCAATCCTCTCAGGAACCAACATGTTACAAATGACGAGGACACCATTCCTATCAGGCACCAACCTGTTACAAATGAAGAGGAAACCAATCATCAGTGATCTTAAACTCACCCTAGCACCACCTTGCCACCCCATATTCATTTTTTTTTGAATTTCTTACATAACTAGACCTTTCTCCTTCAAAAAAATATGATATGTCTCTAGTTCAGTTTCGTTGAATAGTTACATTACATTTATCTTCTCTTATCATATTCACATCACTCGAACAGAGCATATCCCTATTTATAATGGTTTTTCTTGAGTTCCCCTTCTTGTATGTGGACGCGTGACAATTACATTATGGACATATTTTGACCAAATCAAAGTCTTGTTAGTTACACTTCTATCTAAATAAAGTATATGGACACATGAAAGTTACATTGTGGATAATTGTTTACCAAATCAAAGTCCAGTTAGTTATATGTGGACAAAATTTTGTTCCGGACATTTTGACTAACTCAAATGAACCAAATCTTTCTTGTTTTACCAAAATGTTCATTGTTGCAATAACTCACATTCTGGTTTATAGAGCATCTACTGTGCAGATAGAATAAGGGAACAAGACATATAATGCAAGTATTCAAGCCGTCGCACTTTCCTTGCAGCATACTCACCTAGTCGCCCCACCAGATTATGATCTCTCCCTAGTGAATCCAAATTTCCACTCATTGCGTCACATTCCACTCTGTCATTTGTCACCTTTCTCAGGGCACCATGCAATATTTTCAGATTTTTCGTCGTGTTGCAACACAAACATCCATTGATTCACTCTACAAACGCGGACAAGGGAATTTATCGTAGTTTGATTTACTTTTGAACTATGTCGTAGGTCATCCTCTTGTTTTGTGCGCACTCCTGGCAGACTCAATCACTTCAGTAATTTATTTTTCGTCGTTGATCCCTTCATCCTTCAATTATTATGCACACTTTTGTTTTCAAACTTTCATGATTTCTTCTAAGAGTTCCAATTCATGTGGATCTACGATAGTACAATAGAAAGAATCCTTCTGCACACTTCCTCTTCCTATGCGCCAACTTTGTGCCATGTTGACATAAATGACAACATATGATCAACAAAATCCCCCATTGTAATTTATGGAAACTCTATTATTGATTTTCTCCCCCTGTCAGTGTGTTCTTCTAGCCTTCACTCCCCCTTGTTGTATGCGCCTCTTTGCTGCAACTCTATTTTTCTCCCCCCTTTGACATCAATGGAAAAGGGATATTCCCTAATGAATGTGCACATCCTGAGAGTGACTCCCCCTATCTGGATGTTGTATTGTCAGTTGCTAAATTTATTGTGCTTCTCCCCCTGAGGTTAGATAGGTCTTTCAACAGCCTCCAACCTATCATGAAGTTTACGCATCTTAAAGAGGAGTGGGAAGCACTCCCAAATTCTCTTTGAGGTACTCAAAGGAGTCCCTGGTTAATGTCTTGGTAAAAATATTTGTGATATTCTCTTTCGAAGGAACATGTTCTAATTTAACCACCTGATCTTAAACCCGTTCTCTGATAAAGTGATACTTGATGGGTATACGCTTAGTTTTAGAGTGTTGAATGGGATTTTTAGAGAGATTAATAGCACTTGTAATGGCACACATGATAGAAACAGGTTGATCACAAGGAACTTTAATATCCTTGATATTGGTATTTATCCATAATAATTTTGTACAACATGATGTTGCGGCTATATACTCTACTTTAGTTGTAGAGAGGGGAATGGAAGTTCGTTTCTTGCTGAGCCATGATACTACACAACTTCTAAGGAAGAATGCACCTCCACTAGTGCATTTTCTATCATCAATAATCCATTCCCAATATGCATCTATGTAAGCTCCGAGAATGAAGTCTGTGTTTTTTGGATACCACAATCCATAATCAATAGTGCCTTGCATGTACCTGAATATTGTTTTCACTACAAGAACATGAGTTTGCTTGGGATTGGACTGAAACCTGCCTACCAAACCAACAGATTTCATGATGTCAGGCCTTGAAGATGTGAGATAAGGTAAACTTCCTATCATGGACCTGTACATGGTTTGATATATTTCTATAGAATCATCATCTTTGTTGAGTTTGCAACTGGTATTCATGGGACTGCTTACTGGTCTGCATTTTTCCATGCCAAACTTCTTCAGGATTTCCTTGAAATATTTTCTTTGGGAAATAAAAATTATTTTTTCTGATTGATGAATTTGTAAGACAAGAAAGAAGGAGAGTTCTCCTAACATGGATATCTCAAAATCTTGTTGCATTGCAGCTGCAAACTTCTTACTCATTAATTCAGTGTTACTGCCAAAAATAATATAATTAACATACACTACAATAATTAACAGGTCATTACCTTCAACTTTGATATATAAGTTTCT
Source organism: Picea engelmannii (assembly GCA_009831015.1). Taxonomy (NCBI): domain Eukaryota; kingdom Viridiplantae; phylum Streptophyta; class Pinopsida; order Pinales; family Pinaceae; genus Picea; species Picea engelmannii. The sequence continues at coordinate 527,160 of ML782981.1, forward strand.
ATCAATTGTTCCCTTTTTAAGTCGTTTCTAGTGCAAATACTTGTCAATTCTATAATACCAAACTCTTGGAGCCCATTCTATCCCATACAGGGCCTTCTTTATTTGGCATACATAATCCTTTTTGTTAGTTAGTAGAAAACCTTATGGTTTCTCTACATAAACTTATTCCTCAAGATCACCAGTCAAAAATGTTGATTTGACATCCATGTGGTAGATTTTGACTTTTATGTAGCATGCAAAAGCCAAAAACATCATGATAGCTTCAATTCTTGCAACAAGAGCAAAGGTTTCTTCAAAGTCCACTCCTTCTACTTGAGCATACCATTTGCATACCAGTCCAGCCTTGTTTCTGACTATATGTCCATCTTCATTCAACTTGTTTCTGTATACCCATTTGGTTCCAATTACATTCTTGTTTTTGGGTCTTGGAAACAAGATCCCAAGTCTTATTTTTATCTATTTGATCTAGTTCTTCATTCATGGCTTTAACCCAGTGGTAATGTTGACTTTCTTGCACAAATTTTTGAGGTTTAGTCATGGTTAATAGTGCAAAATTGGCAGAGATAGATGTATCTACAAGTTTTCTTCTGGTTTGTACACCTGCTTCCTTATTTCTAAGAATCTGAATTTTTGGATGATGTTTTTGAACATACCTTGATGGGGTCTTTGGTTGTGGTGTATCCATTCTCTCTTCTTCCTCAAAATCCTCGTGTTCCTGATACTCGTGTATTCCATATTCTTGTGGTTCATTTATGATTGGTTTATAATATGAATCATCATGGTGCTAGTGTCTCTCTGGATGAAGTGGTCTCTCATCTACCTTTACATCTATGCTTTCAATTATATTGCAAAGACTTTTGTTGTAGCACTTGTATCCTTTACTTCTAAAGGAGTATCCTAACAAGATACCTTCATCATCTCTAGAATCAAACTTACCCAGGTTGTCTTTGTTTCTTTTAATGTAGCATTTTCTTCCAAAATTTTTGAAGTGTTTTATTGATGTTGGTCTACCATGCCATAGCTCATAGGGGGTTTCATCATTGTTGACTCTTATGTGTGCTTTATTTAGAATGTTAACAGCAGTTTGAAAATATTCTCCCCAAAAGTTTTTGGGTACTTCTGATTCATCAAGCATGGCCTTGGCCATTTCTTGAACTATTTTGTTTATCCTTTCTACTACTTCATTTTGTTGAGGGGTTCTGGAAGTAGAAAATTTTCTCTTGATCCCATGTGTTTCACAATAATTGTTGAATTCATCAGATGTGAAATCTCCACCTCTATCTGATCTTAGGAACTTTATTTTTAAATCCATTTCATTTTCAGCCTGTGCTTTGAAGATTTTAAATTTTTCAAAAGCCTCAAATTTATGCTTCAACAATCCAACCCAAGTCATTATGGTATAGTCATCAATCAACAAAATGAATTATATTTCACCTCGAGGTGATTTTTACTATTAGGTCCACAGAGATATGTATAATCTAAATAGGTTGAGTGGTGGAGTGTTCTCTTTCCTTTAATTGAACTCTTGACTGCTTTCCAAAAGGACATGACTTACAAATAGTATTCTCAAGTTTGGAGATTTTTGGCATATCTCTCACAACATCTTTTCTTCCTAGTTTAACAAATTTATTAAAACTAAAATGGCAAGGTATTTTGTTCCAAATCCATCCTTCATCAGTTTTACCAATGCAATATTTTTCTTTGCCTTCTTCTAGAACATACACATTCCCTGAAGTTTTGACTTCCTTTACAATAGTATTCCTTATATTTTCATCCATTACTTTATAGTCTTTTGAATGAAAGAGAACATTGTGTCCTTGGTCACACATTTGAATTACACTCAACAAGTTATGTTTTAGACCATCTACATACAACACATTTTGTGTTTTGTTCTTTCCCTTCTTATCGTCATCTAGTACAATAGTTCATTTTCCTCTAATTCTAGTTGGAGCATTGTTTCCAAAAGTAACATTACCACCTTTTTCTTCAGTTAGAAATTCAAAATTACTCTTATCTCTTATCATGTTCTTTGAGAAGCCCTTATCAATATACCATTGATTTTATTGATTTTATTGATTTTTTTCATATAGAGCCAGTCCACAATTTTCTTTACTTTTCTTCCTTCAAACCTTGGTAAAATATTAGTGTTTGTATTTCCTATAAATAGGCAGCATATTACTTCTTCATTCACTTTCCTTGTGTCCAAAATTGTTTCATATGTGTCATTCGAGGTCATTTAGTAGAGGAGAGAATGCATTATTGAATAAATTTTGATGCATAGCCATTCAAGGTTTGTTGAATCTCATTCCTACATTTATGTTATGTTTAAAAGTCCTACAACTCACATCCTTATGTCCAAATTTTCCACAAGAGAAACAATATCCATAGAAAAAAATTGGATGCCTTGGAATGAAAAACTTACTTGTAGGAATCATTATTTGTCTGTCAACTTGATAAGGTTCAGACACATGTTGCTTGTTTGCTTCATATTTGTTTTCATAGTTGGGTTGATCCGGTTCTGACTGCTTCTCCTTATCATATTTTGATTTGTTAGGCTGGCCCTTGAGAGCATCTGCATAAATTGTAGGTTTCTCACTAGTTGGCATGTTGGTGCTTGATTCACCTTTGACAATTTTTCAGACTTTCCTTATATCCTAGCCATGTCTTGTCATCTGGTGATCTCTGATTGTTGAGAATTTTATCTAGAGTTTAAGATCCTTTTTTGAATTTCATTTGAGTCTTATATTTCTCTAGATCCTTTCTTAAGGCAACTATTTCTACTTCTAGTTTGTCATAGATGTTCTCTTTTTATTTTATCTTATTCATCAATATTTCTTCCCTTGTTTTGGCCTCTTCTAACTGGATTTTTAAGATGACTATATCTTCATTGATCTCATTGTCTCTTTCTTTGTAGAACTGTAAATGTTATTTTTTTATTCTATTATTTTTCTTGAGTCGGGATATTTCCTCCAGAGCACTAATGAGTTCTCCTTCCATGTCTACTACAACTTCACACTCTTTTGTGTCTATTTTTTCTTGATCAAATTTGTGTTGCTTCAAATCCATGAGAAGTTTTTCATCTTGAATTATATCTGGCTCATATTATTCTTCTCCAGTGTCTGAAGAGTTGTTGTTATCCTCTTTTGAATACAATTTTTTCCTTTTAAAATACTTTTTCTTTTTTAACTCCCTAAATTTTTCCTTGCCTTTTCTTTCCTTTTCATTGGTGTTGTTTTCTTTGAAAGGAAATTTAAATGAAAAATGACCAACTTTACCACAATGAAAGCATTTGAATGGTAACATACCTTTATATTTTCCATATCCCCCCTTCAATTTCCTTACAAAGTTAGCTTCTTCTTCATCTAAGAAGTGTTTTGAAGAATCATGATCTTGAGATGTTGATGCCTTGAAGATTATGTCCTTTAGATATGGTTGTTCTTTCCTAGTCCTCATATCATAAGCCATTAGAATTCCATGGAGCCTATCCATAGTCAGTTTATCTAGTTCATGCATTTCTTCTATAGCAGAAACCTTTGCATCAAGTCTTGAGGGAAGAGATGTAAGTACCTTCTAAACTACTATAGCTTCTTCAATATTCTCACCTAGCCCTTTCATAGTGTTTATAGTCTCATCCACTCTGAGAACGAAACTTGCAATATTTTAATATTCACTCATTATTAGGCTTTCAAATTGTATTTTGTAAGCTTGAAGTTTGGCCAACTTTACTTGCTCGTCTCCTTCATAATTTTTTACCATTTTGTCCCATATTTCCTTTGTGGATTCTAGTTGCATCACTTTGAAAAATTATGTTTCTACAAGTCCTCCTTGGATCTCATTCATAGCTCTTACAATACTGTAGTAATTTTTATTACCATCTTAATCAGTTGGAACAACAGTTGGGATTTTATAACCATCTACCATAACCTGTCAAACTTCCATACCAAGAGACATCAAGTAGGTCTTCATTCTAATTTTCCAAAATGAAAAATTTGTTCCATTGAACAAAGGAGGTATGGTTGAAAAAGAAAGGGAATCCTGACTTTCCATAATATATGTGTGATCTTCCTTCCAATTGTTAGGTTTTTATTGAAGGAATCTGCGCTCTGATACCAATTTTTATAACTTACAGCAATACTAAGAGAGGGAGGTGAATCAGTATTGTATCGGATCTCTTATTTTTCTTTTCTTTCAACAATTTAAAGTTATTTAGAAATGATTACTTAATCAAAAATACATGCAGAAATCAAAACAAAACATAGAAAACACATTGCACCAGAATTGTTTACTTGGAAACCCAATTCGGGAGAAAACCACGGAACATATTTCTTTTTGTTCTTATGCAAGCACCAACCTACAATTTATAATTATTCATCTTGATAGGAACTCACCTATCATAGATAATGAGGAAACCAATCCTCTCAGAAACCAACACGTTACAAATGATGAGGAGTTCCCCTTCCTGTATGTGGACACGTGATAGTTACATTGTGGACATATTTTAACCAAATCAAAGTCATGTTAGTTACACTTATGTCTAAATGAAGTATGTGTATGCATGAAAGTTATATTGTGGACAAATTTTGACCAAATCAAAGTCCGGTTAGTTATATGTGGAAAAATGTTTGTTCCGTACATTTTGACTAACTCAAATAGAAAAAAAAAGTCTTGTTTTACCAAAACATTCATTATCATAGTAATTCACATTCTAGTTTACAAAGCATTTACTACGTAGATAGAATAAGGGTGCAAGACACATATTGCAAGTCTTCAACCTGTCGCACTTGCCTTGCAACATACTCACCCTGTAGCTCCACCAGATTATGAGCTCACCCTGGTGACTCCAAATTTCCACTCATTCTGTCATAGTCCACTATTTCATTCGTCGCTTTTCTCAAGGAACCCTGTGATCTTTTCACATCTGTCGTCACACTGCAGCACAAAATTATAATGATTCACTCTGCAATTATGGACAAGGGAATTTGTCACAATCTAATTTACTTTTGAACTGCAACGTAGGTCATCCTGTTGTTCTATGTGCACTTCTGGTAGACTCAATCACTTCCGTGATTTATTTTGCATCGTTGAACCCTTCGTCTTCCAGTACTTCTGCACACTTATGTTTTAAACATTTCATGATTTCTCCTATGAGTTCCATTTCATGTGGATCTACGATAGTACAGTAGAAAGAATCCTTCCATGTACTTCCTCTTCTTGTGAACCAACTTTGTGCCATACTTTTTGTGTGCCATGTTGACATCAATGACAACATATGCTCAACAGGGGGACCCCACCTATTAATTATTATTTATTTTTTAACCTTATTATAAAATAAAGTTTTCCTCTCCTAACTTAAGTTATTTAAATTTATAACAAAAGGTAGTTGAACCACTTAAACTAATTTTTGAATACATAAAAGGAGGAGAACAAGGACAAGGAAAGAAATGGAAAAATAGAGAGAGATACTTTTGATAAGTTTTATCTTTCCTTAAGTGAGAATATATATTCATTCATTCATTTCTGAGTTTATTCAGAGTTAAGTTATCTTGTTGAGAGCAGGGTTATTCTAAAGGTGGTGAAAGAAAGGAATAGGAAGCATTGATTATTGACATGCTACAAAGGTCATTCATTCATCTTGAAAGTTTGTTTAGTCTTAATTAGATGTTCTAAATTTAGTTTCAGTGTTGATTAATGCTAGTTTTTCAAAGGCAAGACTATGATGCACTTGTATCTTGGATTGATCCAGTTCAATTTCCAGTCTTAGTATTCTTCATTTGAGACACTAGTTTTCTATGTATGAGTTAAATTACATCTTAGACTTCTAATTCTAATTCTAATCCAAACCTTCATATGGGTTTGAAGAGATAAACTTGGTTGTAACTCGTACTGAAATCAATAAAATCGTATGTTGATTTCTTCTCATTTATGAGACTTGTTATGCGTTGAATTTTCATATTTATATTATATTTCATTTACTTATTCAATTGTTTATAAATTTCGTTTGCAAACACTTTTTCTATTTTAAAAACTTATTTTACATAAAAACATACATATTTTATAATAGCATCAGATCCAATAACTTATTTCTTGAGATATGATTGATATTTTTGACATGTTATAATCCCATGGTGATAATCTTGCTTATCTCACCTAATCTAATGAGATTTGAAAATGATTTAGTGAGGATTTATCCATTCCTTCCATCAACATGGGTCACCTTGATGAATGCCAGACGATGGTCGGAAGGGGGGTGGAGGGGAGTCATTAATCATAATGGATAAAAGGAAGAGGAGATGAGCTATAAGATCCAGTTGAACCAAAAGGCATGGAAACTGAAATCCAATAGGATTTTTTTGATGTACTTCCGACTTGACTTGTTGAAGAATTTGGACATGTCAAGATTAATGAGCATCCCTGGGGTTTTAGTGGATTTTAGGGAATTGGCTACCTCATTGGCTAGAATTATGTTGTCAAGGATTTGATGGCCTTCTACATATCTATATTGTCCAGGTCCCACCAGAAGAGGCATGAGAGGTTTCAGAAAATAAGAAAGAACCTTGGTCATAATTTTATAAATGACATTACACAGAGCAATAGGTTGAAATTGGGAGGGATCAATTACTTAAGTTTCTTTGGGGATGAGAGTAATGAAAGTAGAATTAAGAGAAAGGAGGATTACAGAGATTCTTTGGGATTCATATATGAGAGCCCACACATCCATTTTGAAAATATTCCAACAATGATGAAAAAAGTTAGAGGTAAATCCATCTAGTCCTAGGGACTTTCTAGGGGCTAGGCCCATGATTGAATCTTCAACTTTTGAACAGGATATGGGGTGCATTAGACAGTCATTTTGTTCATCAGTATCCATCTTCAAAATGTGTCGATTATTGGAGAGGATGGATTTTGATCTATCCGGTTGAGGTTCAGTGAATATAGTGTTGAAAAAGGAAGTGATTTCTTGCACAATATCATGGTGGGATGTGAGCTTGTTATCTTGGGAAAATTTAAGCTGGGTGATATGGTTGTATTGTCATCTTTGAACCATGGAGTGATGGAGGAACTTGGTGTTTTGGTCCCACTCCTTAATCCATTGAATTCTATATTTATTTCTCCATAGAATTTCTTCATGCTTGCGTCTTTCCTCTAGTTGACTAGCTCATTGTTTCTCCTGGATGATAAAACCCTCATTCCAACCCTGGGAAATGGCCTTTTGTTGCATCTCTGCCATTTGAGATTCTAATTTCCTGTTGTCCTGAAAGATAGCCAAAAACCTACTTAATCCAAGATTTAATATGGAGATTAAAATATTTTAAGAGTCATTGGAAGTGATACATAAGGGTGCCCTAAGTTGTGTCTTCCTCTAGCCACCATTTTTTAATGTTCACCTTAAATTCTGGATGCATGAGCCAAAAGTTTTCAAACATGAAGGGCCACTTGCAAGGCATACTCTAAACTTTGATATTGATGCAAATGGGCCAGTGTTATGAACCAGTGGCAGGGAGAATGTTGACCTCCATCTAAATTCGTGAGAGAAGAAGAGACTCTCAAACCATAAATTTGTCTAATCAATGAGCTATATGTTGATTTCATCATCTTCTATTGTTCCATGTAAAAATCCCCTTTATTGTATCTATGTCAATCAGTTTGAGAGATTGCATGAAGGATATCAAGGCTTCTTTGTCCCTTTATATCCTTTGAATTCCTCCCTTTTTTCCTCAAGAGAAGATATAAGAATGAAGTCCCCCAAAAAATCCATAAATGAGATCCAATAATATCAGTTAAATTATGCAAAGAGATGAGGAAGTCTAATTTCTCATTAATTTGAATAGGGTCGTACACATTAGTGACAAAACCATAAGTCTCTTCCCCTATTGTCCTAAAACAAGTCGTTGGGCTTATAGGAATAGCAAAATAATTGTCTAAATTAATCGTGGCAGGTTTCCACCACACCCCCCCCCCCCCTACATCTCCCTTGGAATCAAGGGAAACAGATTTCCCTATTTTCCAAATTTTTTGAGCAATGTTGTTCAAGGAAGAACTGGACCATTTTTTTCTTGAAGGAGAAAGATATCTGGGGATTCATAAATTACCTTATTTCACAAGAGCCTTTGCTTTCTCTTGCTATTGATGTCATGAATATTCCACGAGAGAAATTTCATTGAAAAATTGAAGTGAGAGAGGGTTGGAAAGAATCTGTTATCAAATCATTATGACATGAGTTCACCAATATGTCTCCTATTTACTGAAGAAACTATAGATTAGAATTTTCTCCCCTGCATTGTCATCCTTTGGGTTTTCCTTTGGAACTTTGACTTATTTTTTTCCCCTGTTGAACTCTCTTTATATGATCCAAAGGAATTGATTTAATTTCTTAGTGGCGGCATGCATCTACAGTGCCCTGTAGATCAATACCTTCCATCTCCATATCATCTAGATCTGGGTCAGCTTCATCATCTTGTTCCTGATGCATTATCACATCTTTTGAAGGTGGCATATCCAGAGGTGTATCTGAGGTTTGTTTCCACTTAGGATCCTCAAGGATGGAAGGAGAGTCAGCAGACTTATGATATTTTTTCCCATTGAGGGAGGGATCAGAAGGCTTCTCTGAGTTGGTATTCTCTCGAATAAATATTAAGATATTGTAGTCGTTTTTGGTAGAAGGAGTTACCAGAGGGGATGGATTTTCATCCAGATCTTATTTGATTTGTGATCATGGTGAATCCCTCTTCATATTTATTAGGATCATCTTTGGTGGAATTGGGAAGATTGAGGAGAGGGAAATATCGAAAGAGATGGCCATATTGATGACATTGACAACAAAAGAAATGAATGTACTCATAATCGAGGGTTTGGATCCAGTCTGAATCCTGATAGGTGAGGAAAATGGATTCATGGATATGCATCAAGACATTCATGTATATGAAGATTCTTGCATATGTAATATATCTCCATTGCTTGGTTTCTTTTGTTGATTTAACATATGTTCCAAGGGTATTACCAATACCTGCTAGGATTTTCTTATCCCAATATTCTTTTGGAAGTTCATATAGTCAAGCCCAAACCAGGGCATAAGATAAATCCTCCTTGTCTGGGTTAAATTTCTCTTTCCAATAGCACAAGTGCAAACCATTCGAGCAAAAGAAACAATTCTTGTTTTCAAAGAATCTCTCACAATATTCAAGACTATGGAAGATGGAAGTGAAAAATCCTTTGGACCCTGGCTTCAGATCAAACCTATCCTCAGGTTTCCAGAGATATTTGATACAAGAAATGAGATCCCTCTCTGAAGGCCAGAGTCCAAGGAATTTCCTAATGACTGCATGATATCGCATGTACTGGACATAGTTTCCTACCTTAGCTGAGTGAATTTCATACATAGGCATTTCCTTTTCTTTCGGAACACATTGACATGGTTTCCATTTAGGAGTTTCTTCGTTTTGCTGAGAAGGACCCGCCATATGGGTATCACCCCCTGATGTTGCACTTGTATCCCCCTGAATCAAGGTTGCATATCTCATTGTAGTTTCATTAGTGATTGGTTGGGTTTTTCATCCAAATCCAAGGAGAAAATAATTGAAGGATGGAGGGTTTGAACCCCATAGTTCCCAACCATGGGCATTGCCAGATGGAGGACAATGCAAGCCTAGAAGCCTACACTACTAGGGTTTTACCAGAGAAATATTAAAAAATTTATCTAATATGGCATCACTCCACTATTGAATATCCATGATTATAAGAGCCAAAAAGTTTAATATTAATAGGGGATTGATACAAGTAGCCCAAAATAAATGTGATGCAGTAAACAAAGTTGCTAGAGATTTTAAGAGAGAAAAAAATATATCTGTAAAATGCGCATGCCTTCACTTTGGAACTGGGAACTAATATTAATGGGAATTCAAATTTATGGTGAATATTTAATGATTTGTGGGAAGTTGGAACAATATGGAGAAGTTAGGAAAATGGATAGAGGCTTTAACTAGGAAACAAATTGTTGATCAATTATTGCATGAGTTCAACTTATTAGTTGTTGTTAATAACCTCTATGAAGCACATCCTCCAATATCATTTTTTTGGACACGTAATCCTTGGGATTGCATTATTGTAACATTGATGTAAATATGAAGAATTATAGCTGATAGGAAGATTAATCTATTAAGGAAGTCCAACAGTCATTTATGTTGTATTTATGCATCTATCATGTTAATGTAAATCACACTTAGTGGAGTTAAGTTTTATACCAATGCATAGCCTGACAATGGTATCAGAGTAGGGATAACTCCATGATTTGATTCCCTTGTGTTTCATTTCCTCTGACAAACAAAAAACATATGTCTGCCAATTATTTTGCATCCTCAGGTCGCTCCTCTGTCCATCTGTAAATTTGCATGAAAATATCTCTATTGTCACTCTCTCAAGTTTTACATACCTCTCTCTAGTTATCACACACATTGAGCACAACCTTCTCTCATCCCTCCACATGTAAATCTGAGCTGGTAACTAAAAATCTCAAAAACATCACATAGCCTGAAACCCTGAACCTAGTCTATATCAACACCCTAATTATGCTCTCACCTGTGACTACACTCCACCAAGTGCACTCCACACCCTCAATGCAAACCATAACATGCATTTTTCTCAAGTTAGCTTCCTCATCCACTACTCCATATGTATCCTTGATTGTAATTGACTTGTTTCATTTGTTACCTTCAACGACCATATTTATCGACTGGCCTTAATTATCTTCACATGTTATCATGTTATAGAAACTTGAAGTTGTGTATGTATCATGTGCATCAATTAATTGAGTTTCCACGACTCCTTATCCCTTGCTTCCACTCTTTCCTTTGTCGCTTTTCCTTTGGTCTGTTTCATTATCCAGATATAAAACCACCATAACCTCCTCTCCCAAAATTTTCATCCTCAACTACATATGCAAAATCTTCTTCTGGGAATTTTGGGAGCCCTGCAAGGTATGTGAAAGACATTGTTACATTTATAATCACCAATGATTTGAATATCATTCCAATTTAGACCATGACAAGTATTACTCTATTGAATCAAATGCATGTGAAAGATCTAAGTGAATTGAAGGAAATGATCGTAATTGTCAGTGTTGAGAAGGTTTTGGAGATGCTAGGGGAATTTATGGCTTGGTGGCCTAGGTAGAAGTAGAAGATTGAAATCTTGTTAGATTATGCAAGAGATGTTGTTTATTTATTTTTTAGGAGAATACGGGATTATTTCCAGGATGATATCTAATAGTGATGCTCCATTATAATTTTTTCATTCTATTTTTGCAAATTTGGAATTAAGAGTGACTCATTGTGTGGGCTATAGATATTGTATGTTTTGATTACATTTTATAAGATTTTTTTCGAGCTCATTTTTTATACATTGAAGCATAATGGGGTGCATTGAAGCATAACCCTTCTTAGTGCAACAAATTATCAATACTTTAGGTTCAACAACTTTTCATTATTCTTGGTGTAGTAACATTATATTATTGGTTCGGTGTCACTATCTCGCTACATGTGCGTGAAGGAAGAAGAAAATGCATTCTCTCATCTCCATTGTCGGCATGGTGCTGATTGGAAAAGAAAACTACAGAGAATGGTATAGGAATATCTAAATCACATTGACCTTCAATGACCTGTGGAAAGGCATTTGCAAAGAAACAACATTTCATGATAGAATCATTGAAGAAGAAGCAAAATCACGCTTTGAATATGTTTCCTTAGAATCAAAGACGAAGAGTAGTGTTGTGAGAACACAACAACCCCACCAAAACCATTAGTTTTGGTGGGGACTCAAACTACTAAAATATTTCAAGACACTACTCTTTACCTACCTGAATATTTATCCACTTATGAGCTTACTATTATCATATTGTCACTAAAACCAGAGAATAGGAGCTCTTCACTAATATTTAGGTTTGTCTTTCCAGACCACTCCTACACTACTGTGTAAACTCCAAATGTTGGCCAAGGAAACCACTGATAGCTTCAAAAATTCATCTCCTCCTTGTTCAATTCATTTAATATTATCATTTACCTCCTCCTCAACATTTTTCTCTCAACCTTTCAACTTGCTCGAAACCGAAATCCTGATGATGACGCCTTTATAACATCGTCGTCGAGAAAATTACCATGCAAGATTTACCTGCAAATAAATTGTCCTGGAGATGACAAAGGCCCCATGGTTAAGTGCTCAAATGTCAATATCTGATTGATATTAAACACACCATGAGGACCAACCAGGTCCCAACTTTCCACAAGATTTTGAAAATTGTATAAAACAGCCATATGTGGGTACATGGCGATATCATATTTGCCTGTTTTTACTCAAACAGTCTCGTTGTCGTCCGGAGGATCATATGGAGAGGTTGCATGAATGATTTTGCAATCACTGACAATGACATGGTCAAGAAATTATCCTCTTTGAATGCCCTTTCCTAATCAATATTCCCAACAGAGGATTTGTTTCCCTCCTAAAACCATTGTTTCTAATGTATGTTGATGACAATACATAATTGATCACCTTGAGAAAAAATTTAATGAAAAATGGTACACCTCTGACCTAGTCTTAGTTGTATCACAAATGAAATTGATTGCTCTATTGAAACACACAATAAGAATAAACCTGATCGTGAAAAACACTAAGAGTTGAGCAATCTCCTTTAAGGAAAAGAACTAAGGAAGTTTTGTTGTGGGTTTTCTTCTCAGACTAGCAAGTATATATTGAATAAGTTAGAAATGTGTTATTTCCTATAGTTAAATCTAAGAAGTAATTTTATTTTGAATTGTTATTTATGTAGGTGACATATTATCCACAATGAAGACCTGTAGAACAAAGGGTCAAGCCATTGTTGGTCCCGTTAATGTTCCAGGCATGGAATGCTTCAACATTATAGATACAAACAACCATGATGGAAGAGAACATTATGTGACATATCAGGAGATATATGAAATTTTTTGTGATGATACGTGTCCGATCGAGGACGGGGACATTGAAGAATACAATAATATCAAACTTAGCAAGATACATATTAATGTAGCTCACCCAAGCCTCTTCCCTTTCAATGACGTTGCAGGATGGTGCTTCACGCACATACAGAAAGAGACCAGGATGATATTCAATGTTGTTGGTGCACCTATTATGTCTCTCAGAGAAGAGGACCTTAGGATCCGATATAAAACTCCTAAACCTATTGATTCCCTGGATGAATCCTTCATAGAAAAATTCAGGATAGATCACAAGGACTTCAAGACACTGATGGAATATTGGTTTTTGGATGAAGAATGGCCAATAAAATGAGGAGAAATAAATGTGCCCACTCTCTACCTAAAATATCCCTACAGGATTTTGAGCGCAATGATATGCATGCTCTATGGAGAAGAAACCAACACACATTTTAGAATTGAATGGTTTTTGATATCCTATACGGTGGTAAAAATCAGGAAATCATTCAATTGGGCCAACATTTTATTATTCATCATGTCAACTCGAGTTTGGGAAGCTATAGGTATGAAAAACCCTGGGTTTTATATGACAATTTATCTCATAGATGCAGTTTCTATAGCCCATGTATTTCCTTCTTTTAATTGGGTTTGAGATTCGAGCAAAGCCCCAATTCATGAATATTTCTCTCATTTATGGGAAGTGAACTAAAAGAACCATCTTTATGATATATGTGATTATTTTATGGCCTCCTTACACAAAATCATTTTTTGGCTCACCCTAACTGAATATATCATGGTGCCATTAAATATTTAAAAGGGATAGGGGATTGGTACATGACCAAATACTATACATATGCTAGGATTTAAGGAGCTACAAAACCACCTCATCTGGTGCCCAAGTATGTACCTGATAAATTGTTGGCTCGCGAAGTGGCGTATCAAACAGTAGACAAAGGGGTTACATGATATATGTCAGAGAAGAATAAGAGGTATTGGCTGATTTTCACTATTCACATGGGACAATACTCTCTCCTAAACAAAAAAATAGGACAAAAAGGAATTAGTAGCCTTGCAAGAAATGTGTATCTGCATTGAAGAAAAGAAGGGAAATGACCCTCAAAATGTAGTGTATGATCACTTGAAAGCTGCCAAATTGACATTGTAGACACCTCATCATGATAGATATGCTAAGGATATTTTCTGAGGAGCTGCACATTTTGAATAAGTATTGAACATGATTCCTAGTGACTTAGTTAGGGAACAATTCAACAAAGACAAAGATGCAAACATATTTTTGAGAATATAACAATTTAAAGAATTGCTTCAGTAAGATAAGGAGAAACGTGAAGCCTTGGAACTGGCTAGGAAACAAAAGAATGCAGAATTGTATAGGAAGTAAGACGAAGTTGAAGAGAGGTACCAACAACAGAAGAAGGTCAAAGCTCAATAGATGTCAGACAAGATAAAAAACCAATATCTGGCCGAGAGAGACAAGGAAGGAAATGAAAAATATGTTAAACCGCCTAGGGAAGAACATGAACATATCAATACAAATGTAACAACAAACCATGACATCAGTATGGTTACATTTCCCTTGGAAGAATGCACTCCCTTGGCAGCCATACCAGGAAGTTTCTCACTCACATCACCTGGTTTAGGTGTTGAATGTGTAGTTGTAGCGGTTGGGGAATATTACTATAGCCATAAGACTAAAGTTATTTAGAAAAGAAATTCCAAAAGGAAAAGAGGAGGGTTAAGAAAAGATATAGTTGAGAGGAACATCAAATGGAAAGCATGCCCATACCCAAAAGAGAATGTTATCCAAGGAACATCGATCCTAAATGATTTTGTTGGCACTAACTCTATGTCAGTTTATGAAATGGTCGACACACTAGATGTGGCTAAACTGGGAATAACAGAACTAGAAAATGTTGTAGAAACAGTAAAAATATATGTCTCTAATGAATTTAGGGAAAAATCCACAGAAACAGGGTGTACTTATAGGGAAGAAATGAAGAGACGGATTCAACTCCGAGAATGGGAATTCACAGCAAAGTTTGAGAATGGGATTAAGATGAATCAAAAGATACATCAGGATGAGATAGAAAAGATCATAATCATACACGCTCAAGAGGTAACTAGACTCAAAGGAGAACAGTTAGATATCAGCAAATACAATTAAAGAATAGAAGATTAAGTTAGGAAACTGCAACAAGATAATCAACTTTTGGAGAAGACTATGGAAGAAAGTACGAAAAATATGGTAGTCGTATAAATAATCAGAGAAGTGGCCATCAAAATGAATGAAGAACTTCAGGACTCACAGAATAAATTCTTCTACGCACTCAATAAAATATTGAAGTCCAAATATGATCAAGTGAAATTAAGTATGCAGGTGAAATATATTCAGGAAAAATATCAGAAATCCCAAGAAGCCTATAGCAGGGTCACAGAATGGCAGGATATTCATCAAAAATCCCCCCAGACCCTGCCTGCATATTCATATAAGAAAAGAATCATAGACCTTTGACTATTGAATGTAGGTATGGAAACAATTGTGGATATCAAGAATACCCAGGATCATGTCAGCACAACAAGAAAAGAACTGTGGAAGTCTTCCAATGGCCTACTCGCACAGTTCAGGATGGACCTCCTGAGGGATTTAGAAAAGGCGTCATTGACTCAAACAATGGTCAAAGATGTGGAAATCAAGAGGAATATCAGCATGAATTCCATTGGATTAATCAGTGAAATTAGCTTGGAAATTATAGAGGAAAGGTTAATACATCCCGCTAGGTTAATTTCGCTAATTGAAGATTCAGTGCAACGTGTTAAGAAAAATTTGAAGATGAAAACTATTATTCCCATTTGAAACAACGAAACATACCTTGAAAGGACACAACTATGTCGAGTGGGTGATATAATGAAGGACTTCAAGACATGAAAAATCTTCATAGACACAAAATTTAAACCACCAAGGCCCACTTTATTATCTCACTGTAACCAAATTTTGTAGAAAAATCATAGTCTTGTAATAATTGTAATATCTTAATCGGGAAAGAGAAAAAAGCTTCATTTCAGTCCTTTGATTGTTTGGAAGTTATAAAAATACTAAAATATCCTCTTGGTATTCTATAAAATAGATGAATGTAAAGAAGATAGGACTTTTGTGCTTTTGAATTCTGATAGTATTACTACTTTCATATGAATAAAGAGAAAGAGTCATTTTTGGAGACTGGTGATTCTGGTGAATGTGGTTGAGATTTTTCTTAATAACTTTACTGCTTATCTATGTCTTATGAGTTTATTAGTGTGAACTATTTCTACAATTTTCTCTCAAACATGGATTATCACTTGTTCCCTTTATTAAACGCAATCATAATGTTATTAAACCTAGGTGCATTTTTTTGTTAACTTTTTTAATTACATTACAGTTTTACTCATCACTCACATGTATGAACCATTTCTTGTTCGGATGATATCTTTCTTGACTTTGTTTAATATTAATTATCTAACTCTTGATTAGGATAGACTTAGTTTAGTGTAGAACTGCATCTTAGCTTAGTTTCATTTAGCATCATTTTAGTTTAATTTTAGATTTTAATTCATCTGAGAACCTTCAATTCTGAGATTCATATTTAGACAGTTAATTAGTTAGATTGGTAACCCGGCCAACAATCTGGTCGGAAATGCTACTCCAAATGAGAGTGGGTCTAATTTGGATCTTCCATCGAGAGTGGGTCTAATTGGGACCTGCCATCGGGGGTTTTCCCTTACCTTCTTGAACGGGTATTTCAAGCCCGTCAACAAGTAGCAGACCAAGTAACATACCAGCCATGCCAACATCAAACAAAGAACGTGTCATATGGGAGGACAAAGACCAAAAGGCATATGTTGTTATCTTTGTGACAGTAAGTGAGGAGGTGACCCATCATATTTCTTTTATTAATGACTCTTATAGTTCCTTGAATAGATTGAATGACTTATATGACACACACTCTTAATTGGAACTCATACAACTAATGGTGAATCTCTTCAACCTGGATTTGAAGAATGATGAACCTATGGCTTTCGCTTCATAAATCAAATCCATAATTCATGACATTGAGGCCACTAGAGTGAAGATATATCTCCCTCTCATGGTATTAATTAATGCCCTTTACCCTACATATTCTCACTACCTTGAATCACTACAAGCAAGTGGTCAAATGAAATCCATCACATTTGACAAGATGGTGGAGAAAGTTGTAGAACATGAGAAATCCTTTGGAAATAAGTCAGCTTCAACTACCGATATAATGTACCTTGATCAGAAAGAGAATAGTAAACCACACGATTCTTCCAGAGGAGAAAGCAGCAGAAGAGGGAGTTTACGTGGAAGAAATACTTTCTGGGGTAGGGGGTAGACACAACCAAGGTGATAGATCCAATCTTCATTGTACCCATTGCAAAAAAAATGGGTCACATGAAGCAAATGATTGTAGAGTTCCATGGGATAAGATCAAAAAAGAAAAACAAAATAAGAAAGAGGACAAAGGTAAAACTTCTAAACCAACAAAAGTTAATTCACCTTAATCTTCCCATTGCAATATATGAGTAACAGAATATTTATTTAACACTTCATATGCTCCTTGGAAAGATGAATGGATTCTTGAAACGTGTTCAATATCCCACATGAAATTCCAAAGAGACTTATTCAAAGACTTTAATGACAATGTATATGGCATGGTGTATTTTTCATATAAGTCGAGTCTCAAACTCTCGGGAATGGGCACCATCAGACTTAACTTTCCTAGATTCCCATATTTTATTTTGCATAATGTGTTCTATCTTCCTGAGTTACAAAGGATATTCTTGACCCTTGTCCACATCTGATGGCAAGGCCATTCTATTCATATGATCGATGGAAAATTGTAAATACGAAAGGATTATGACAACATGTTTGTTATGACCGGAATGGAAGATGGAAGACTATTGAAGCTGAATGGGACATCTTCCCAAACACAAAATGTTGCATACCTCTCTCATTACGGAGAAGGTATAATGTCATCTAGTCTTTTGTGGCATGTTGTATTTGTCCAGATCAATTATGACAGTCTTCGTTTATTGAAAAAGAATGGTTTTTTTTGTTTTCCTATTATTCCTAAGAATTTGAAGAAATGTGATGCTTGTATACTTGGAAAGCACAACAAACAACCATTTCATGATTCTACTTCTAGAACATGTAGAAAAATTGAATTGATTCATTCTTATTTGTATGGCCATGTGCCTATTCCTTTTACAAATGGAAATAAATATGTCATGTATCTTATTGATGATTACACTGGGATGTGTTGGGTATACTTTTTGAAAGATAAATCACAATATTTTGAAACATTTAAAAATTTCCATGTATGGATTCAAAATGAAGCTCGGCCTCGTATTGGCTCTCTTTGTACTGATAATGGAAAATAATATACATCTCATTAATTTGAAAGATACCTTCTCTAACATGGGATCAAGCATCAAACCATGGTTCCATACAATCCTCAACAGAATGGTGTTGCTGAAAGAATGAATAAGACACTTTTAAATATGATTTGTTCCATGATGTTTTTCAAGAATGAAAAATTGATGTTTTGGGTTGATGCAGTTCTATGTGCAGTTTATGTCAAAAACATGTGTCCATTTCATGCTCTTCAAAATAAGACTCCTTATGAAATATGGTATGGCCACATTCCTTCTATGAGGCATCTCAAGGTCTTTGGTTCCACCTATTATCCCTTGATTCTTAAGAAGAAAAGAAGCAATCTTGATGCAAGGAATCATAAGTGCATATTATTAGGGTACTCATATACCACTAAGGGGTATCATCTTCATGATGAGACAAACAAGAAATTCATCCTTTCCAAGGATGTAATCTTTCTTGAATACTCTAAGAAAGATGAAATTGTGGAGAGGTAACTTGATCATCTCAATAGATTCACTCATTTAAAGACATATCATGAATTTGATTATGAGATTCCACATATTGAAGGGGGGATCCCTATCTTGGGTCAATCTCTAGAATCTCCTTTTGAAGCATCTTCCCCACATGAAGAATTTCCTGCCACTTCATCAAAACCTAAATTTCATTTGGATGATGTGATCAAGAGGATCAAAAAGCTGAGGATTGATGAAAACATAGCACCATCTCAACCAGTTGAGAAACCTGAACCATCTCAAAAATGTCCACCAAAATGGCTCACAAAAACACTTGAAAGTGTTCATCTTTATGAGGTTGGAAAGACAAGAACTAGAATTTCCTCAAGAAAATATGGAGGTAATGAAGATAATTCAAACTCAAGTGATGCAGATGACATGGATGTTTCATATGATTGTGAATTTAGTTTTTATACTAAACTTGAATTGACTTCCTTTAAAGAATTCACTTCCCGATATGAATGGAAAGAATCCATGCATAAGGAATATGATTCTCTCATCAATAATGGGACATGGAAGTTGGTGGATCCTCCATTTGGAGCCAAACCTATCAGCTACAAGTGGGTATTCAAAAACAAGTATTGATCATATGGCTCACTTTAAAAACAAAAAACAAGGCTCATGGAAAAAGAATTTGCACAGAAAGAAGGTGTTGATTATGAGGAGAATTTTTCCCCCATAGAAAAATGGGCTACCATCCGTACTTTGTCTCTATTTTCCATGGCAGCATAGAATGGATGGAAAATTTATCAAATGGATGTGAAGGTTTCTTTCTTGAATGGAGAGTTGAAAGAGAATGTTTTTGTGTCCCAACCAGAAAGCTTTGTTGTGAAGGTACAATAACATAAGGTATGAAAGCTCATCAAATCCTTATATGGCTTGAAACAAGCACCACGAGCATGGTATGAAAATTTAGTTGAGCATCTTCTGAAATTGAATTTCAAGCATTTCAATCTTGACAATGCGACTTTGTTTGTCAAGAAAGTTGGCAAAAATGTTGTATATCTTATATTATATGTATATGATATGTTGATAACATGGAACAATGAAAGTTACATTGCTTCCATAAAGAAAGAGTTGAAGAAAGGCTTCAAGATCACAGATTTGGGAGATCTTCACTAGTATTTGGGCATTGAGGTAATTCACAATCCAAGGTACATATTCATCTCCTAGAAGAAGTACATTGGAGAATTGTTGAACAAGTTTTTCATGGTTGAGTGCAATCATGTTCTAATCCAATGGAACATAATTTGAAACTCACATCAAAAGAAGGGAATGAATTTGAGGATGCAACCAAGTATAGATAGCTTATGGGAAGTCTTATCTATCTTACTACCACCAGACCATACATTTCATTTTTTGTTGGGATTCTTTCTAGGTTCATGAAAAAGCCTTGTGAAGGACATTGGTTTGTTGCAAAAAGAGTTATAAAATACTTGAAATGAACTCAAGATTTTGGACTCAAGTACTCTAAGGTGGATGACTTCAACCTGATCAGATATTCTAATTCAGAATTTTTTGAAGATAAGGAAAATGGATTATCAACTTCAGACTATCTCATAAGTCTTGGATCAGTAGTTGTCTCTTGGAGATCACGCAAACAGTTGGTACCAACAAATTCCACAACAGAGGAAGAATGTGTGTCAGTTGTATAAGTGACGAAGGAGATTGTGTGGCTTAGGAAAATACTTGAATATTTGCATAAGAAACAAGTGAATTCTACTCCTCTTCTAGTTGACAATAATTTTGCAATCAAATTGGCCAAGAATATCAGATTCCATGATCAAACTAAGCACATACACACAAAGTATCACATGATTTGATATCATGTAGAGGCCAAGACTATTCACTTGAGACATGGTTCCACAAATGAGCAAATTGTGGACATCTTCATCAAAGCTTGGAAGAGAAAAAATTGAAAAATTCATAATCATGATTGGACTCGCACACACACCTTCAGATTAAGATGGATAATGTTGGACATGTAATCCTTGGGATTGCATTATTGTAACATAAATGTAAATATAAATAGTTGTAGGTGATAGGAAGATTTATCTATTAAGGAAGACCAATGGTCATTTACTTTGTATTTACGCACATGTCATGTTAATGCAAATCACACCAATGGAGTTACGTTTTCTTCCAATGCATGGCCTAACACATTTAATTTATATACCGAGTTGGATATTGCCCACAAAAAATGCACGATTTCTTAACTCCTACTAGAAAGTCAAGGGCCAAAATATCAAGGTTAAATTTCAATGACTTAGCATCACTGAACAAATGCATTATGTCATTAGTGAGCAAAAGGATAGAATTAAATGTTATTTGATGGACCCACATATTGATGACAAGCTTCTATATTATTAACAAAAATACAAGTAAATAATTATTCAAGCACAACTACCCCAAGGCATCCACATTGTTTATTTTTAGAATGGGTAGTTGGAAAAAACAATGAGCTATTTGTAGTGCCCCATTTGTTTTGACATGTTATATAGATTGGACTTTGTTGTTTGAGGGCATTTTATTTACAAAATGACCTAGTTTATTGGCGTGTGTTATGATGATAAACTCGAACTCTTTGATTATTATGATTGGTTTTAAATTGACATAATGTAACTTTGAATTAATTTTAATTAAATATTTATGTGAAACATATATGGATAAAATGTGCATTGATATAATGTAATTTACATTATCATTTCATATGATTATGATACATTGAAATAGATATATTTGAGGTGCAATTATTTTCAAATGCTACTTATGGTTTGTCTTGTGTGACAGGGAAGTCACGGGTGTACATTGATGTGGGAGTATGTCAACATTGTATGGACTTTGCACCAAATTAGGATATGTTATTTGATCTATGATATGATTTAATTTATGATTATGGGAAAATTTAATGCATTGATTTAAGTGTGTGCAACCACAAGAAATATATTTTTCGATTAGTCTACAAATGCATAAATGGGGTTGTATGGAAGTGTATAGGGTATCATTAGGGGAGGAGGAACGACATTCCTACATCTCCTACTAGCACTCCTTTTATGTGGCCTGGATTAAAAATCTTGTGACACTTTTACTTAGAGGTTGCATGTTGTCATGAGGGTATACCATGGATTTATTCACTCACAATTATAGTTGAGGGGCACACACTAAAGAGGTATCCTTATTTGTATGTGATCATTAGTCTTTTAACAAGGGCGACAAAGGTTGAGTTAACAAGGTCTCAATAGTTCCACCATTTCCCCCACCAAGAAAGTTGGATGCTTGAAGGGCAATATGAACATTGCACTCTTAGTACTTATTAGAAAGTAACTCATGAAGGAAATGGAGAATCATGGAACCCTTGATATAGGTTATAGTTTTTAAGTACACATGAAAAGATATTTGATTAAGCATGTAAAAGATGTTTAATTTGGAAGGTGCATTTTAATTATTTTGTGACAACTTAAAATGCATGGTTGATTGATTTACTAAGTATATAGATTAGTGCATATCATAACAAAGAGAAATAAAATAGTTCATTTAAAATTATTTGAAGATAAATGCATTATGGATGTGCATGAACATGAAATAGAAAATAAACAATTTTTAATTAACTAGAAATTAATTACTAGTGCAACCATGAATTAAGGAAAAGAAACGAGGAACAAGAAATTCAAATTCAAATAGAAGTGTGGAAAAGAAAAGTGGATTATGAGTTATTAAAGAGAATTAATAAGAAATGGAATAATACACTAATTTCTACCAAGTTGAATGAATGTGTAGATGAAAAAAAAATTGTATATGGTTATGTATTTCACATTGGATAAGTAGTGATGAGTTATCATCACTACTAAACAGTGGTGTGGGAGGGATCATCAAGATTTCAGAACTCGGAACTTTTAAATGGTATTTTAATTGTGGGTCGAGGACAAATACCAGAGAAGAATTACTTGGAGCATGGGCACTTCTCTCACTTGTTGTCAGGTTGGATATTTCGATGCTTTCGATGCATGGTGATTCTAATATAATCATCCATTGGTTATGTGGCAAGGGTCAATTACAGGTTTTTAATTTGGAGGGTTGGAAGGATAGAGTCCTTGAACTTATAAACCATTTTCATTCCATTTCCTTTCAACATATTTACCAAGAGTTTAATTCAACAGCAGATATTTTATCTAAGCAGACACTTCAATAGGCTCCGGGGAGAATTGTTTACTATCAATGTGTGGGGGAACATGAAGGCCCCCATATGTTCCTAGATCTATTTTAACTCATCTTTGTACTGCTGGAAATCTATTTTTGATGTTCATAGGTGAAGTGGGAATCCTCCTTTGGCCTAATTTTTGTCTTGGATCAAAGTTTCCAAGCTAGGCCTTTTTTGACATTTTGACTTTGACTAGCTAGTTATTGTCCCTACAAGACTGTCTATTCTACTTCTGATGATGTTATCTTGTAATGAATAGTTTATATTTACTATCTGAATATAAAGTGAAATTTTTTGTAGAAAAAAAAAAGTAGTGATGAGTTAGATAAGTAAGGAATATTAGATTTAGTTTTCTAAAAAGGGATTAATATAAAATATCATTGAATGATATTCATTAAAGATTATGGTTGAATATTATGGTTAAGGAGAGTTTTGGATAATATGGAAGTTTTACAAGAGAAACAAAATGCATTGTTATGTGCTAAGTTTTAGATAATTTAACTAAAAAATAATGCATTGTCTCATGTGATAAGTGAGTATATTAAAATTTGTGTTCATTAAATGAGACTATTGCACGAGGAAGGTCAAAATTAGTTAAAGTTTAATCAAAGATCAATTAAATAAGGTCATTAAGAAAGACAAATACTAGAAAGTTATAAAATCATGGGTATGAAAGAAAATAATTTTCCATTAAGAGGCGTGTTTGAAATTGTAATGGAAAATATGTGTCAAGATTGTAGAAGTGTATATTGGATTATAACAAGTAAATAATTGATGAATGGATGGAAACAACATTTACAATGCATATTAGTTTAAGCATGTTGAAAATTTTGGAACATAAATATTCTTGCATGGGAGATGAATGGGTGGTGTAGCGATGACATGGTGCAAATTGATGGCATTGAGAGATTACTAACATGGATGATACCATTGATAGAAGTTTGACATGGTCAAATTTTATACTTGACCCAATAAACTTTTATCATTGACTAGCTTATTGCTTACTTTATTTTATGGAGAGCATATGTCTAACTTGGTTATTTTTTATCACTTTCCTATTTTATATTTTATAAATATATGATCCCCTGTTATAACCCTAAATTGCACCATACATGCATACCTGGCATCAGGCCCTCTTACTTTCTATTTTTACCAAGCCATCATTGAGCAGCTCTTCTTAAAAACACTATTTTTGAAGATGTACGCGCCCTGCACCACTATTTCCCGCGTACACACGCTTGTTGCACCACTACAACTCTCGTACGTACGCTAGCTGCACAATTACACCCCGTGTATACTCACAAAAGTTGTAAAGAATTTGTTGAGATTACGGGCTATTGGGTAGTTTCCCAACTATCCCACCGCCTATAGCTTGTCACCCAACCGAATAACCATCCTTTTGTCATATAAAAGGAGGTGTTGGGGTCTCATTCCAAAGCTAAGCATAAGAACAGTGAAACTATGCCCATTTCACATCCCCTCCTTGCCCCAAGAATTTGCAGCTACCTTGTGAGATTTGTACCAGAATTTCCCATTCTTGCCTTTTTCCTCCATCATAAGCCTATTACATTCCCTAGAGAGAGGTTGAGAGGAGAAATATGTGTGGAAGCACAGTTGGAGCTTGGTGAAGAGGAGCCCAAACCAGGTTCGAGGAGAAGTCGTCGATCTAATTGTAAGTAAACATTGTGATATCAATAAAAGGAATACTTTTTTTGTCCCGAAATATGATGTCTCAAATCTTTGTGTTTCATTTATGCTTTATTCTAACATCTAACCCATGATTTATATATGAGATGCATGTTTGTAGTTCCATGTTTATCTATTTGTGAATGCAGGGCATCCTTGGGAGGATACTTGTAGACAGCGAAGTAATCGAATGCAAAAGGATCGACACCGGACACAGAGTTAAAGGTAGAGTTACCAGATCTTTTCACTTTGTATTTCATGCATGAATGTGGGGTATAAATGGGGTAGTTATAAAAAGTAGGATACTTTTAGATGGTTAGATATGACTACATGTTGAACCCTAGTGTAGTCGATGGGGGGTTTTTCCCTCTATAGCAGAACTAGCGACCATACTAGGGAAATCTATAGGGTTTTAGCGGATATTTTTTGGGTGTTTTAATTGGTTTTACTACATTTTTTGAGTTTCTGCAAGTTGTTGAGTCTTTAAAGTATTATAGTCACCTTTTGGTGCCATACCAGTTCTCCCTGCCATGTCAGCATGCCTACTTGTTTTCTTTTTTTGAGAAGTTACAAAGGTGTATGCGGCTTGCAATGGGTCTGCACGCGTACATGTGTGCCTTGCTTGTAGACAGCCCGTGTACATACACATGTTGCTTAAGTGTCAGTAGCGTGCTTTTTTCAAGAAATTTTTTCTATAAGGAGAGGTAGTCAACCTCTTCCCTGATTGAAGTCATACTTCTCAGGGGTTTCTTGATCAAGTACAGTGTCTCTGTTGTTACATTCGTAGCCTCGGTTTGACATCAGTTTGCTTATTCTTTTAAATATTTCTTGTGTTTTCTTTGAAAGGGTTTTAGACGAGTCTGAGAGTCTTTGATCAGCCTGTTTGGTGTTGTCGGTGACTCCCTGTGATCCGCAGTAGGCCAGAAGTCAGTTTTTGGTCTTTCTTTTTTTTTACTTTTTCCCCGTTCACTTGCTTTGAAGAAAAAGAAAAAGAATTTATTTTAAGTTTCTTGTTTGAAGAATAAAAACAGAAAAAGATTTCATTTCTTAGTTTGGTTAAGTAGTTAGGTTAGTTGTTTTACTTGTCAGGAAAAAAAAGTTATTTTCTTAAGTTCTTTATTGAATTCTTAGAACATTAAGTAGCTCGTAGTCGAGCGAAATTGTGTTTTAGGTTTTCCTTTAAAAGATCTTAGAAAAAAAATTAGTAACGAAAAGTTGGTTAAAGAGTTAAATTTGCAAATCTTTATTTGTCAAAAAGAAGTAATTTTGCTTTCTGTTTCATTTATTTCTCTTTCATCTCTCAAAACACACCACTAGTTTCATTTTCGTTTCCTTGACTTAAGACAAGCCACTTAAAATTAACGCTAATTTAAAATCAACTAGACTTTATGTTTGTAGGGTCAATCAACTAGTCTAGGCTAGAGCCTTGATTTAGGTTGGAGTGGAAACTCTTCAAGGCTTATAAAACAAACATTGTAGTCTGTGATAGAGAGTGTAAAAAGTCCAGTAAACGTGAAAGTTATCCGGGACCCCCCTCTAACACAGGGGCTAAACACGAGGTCGTGTGCGGAAAGGTAGCGGAGATAACCCCTCCAAATCCAGACCAAGCATAGTAGGGAACGCATATAGAGGACTTGTTGTGGGATTATTTCGGTCGCATTTTCCACAGAGCTTTGTGGATCTCGAATATGTTTGAGGCCCTCAGTTGTCTCCTGGATCAATTGCTTTCGATACCCTCGATAGGTTTCAAGCTTGATACCCTGCTCATTGCGGTCCACCCGACTATTGACTGTACCCTCCTGGTGGTTGTTCGCGAGATAGAAACCTAGTTGCCTTTATTCTAGTGACTTACACAGGTGACTGCGAGGGTATACCACAGTACCTAGGGCAGACATCAGTCCACTCTTTGTAGATTATACCTAGAGGGTGCTTCTGTATTCGAGTTTCACTTGCACCGGTAATTTTCTCTAGTGTTGGTTAGTATAACTGTTCTTCCAACTAGTTAGTGGTTTGCTTGCTTTATATCATAGGAACTTTTCTAGTGTGTGATGATTTTCAACGTTAGTAAAATCCTTACAGTGTTGTTGATCTTTTCACAAAGTGGAAGATCGGGAGCTATGCCAGTCGCGAAGGCTTCAGGGCCTGTCGTCAATTTCATTGGATCCACCATCGCCATCGTTACGGTGAAGACTTGACCAACACAGGTCACTTGAGGCGACTAGGCCACAGGAAACTATACCCGAGCCATCACTGAGAGGAGAACACTTGAATCTAGAGGAACCGACTATTTCTAACCTTGGAGCGGAAGCTCTCAGGCATTATAACCCTCTGATGACTGACTTTTCGGTGCCACTTTTGATACAGCTTGCCCCTCCAAGGGTAATACATCACGAGCGTCAGATAGTCCTGCAAGCAGCGATGGAAGCAAATGTTGCTACTTCGTCAGGGAGTCATCACACTCCCTCAACGGTTGCGACCATTGGGGTCAATGCACCTCCTAACCCACCTTCGTTGGTCTGGACCACCATGGTCTCAACCACCTCTACTTTGGGCAGTGGTCTGATTTCTTCTATGGTGGCGATCACTGCTTCGTTCACCCAGAGTATGACGGGCCCTCCGTTTTCATATGGGATGCCCGACTTTGATACGAACTCAGTCCTCTCCTACTCCACCCTACATACCATGGTTCTGGGAGTAGAGAGCTCAAATCCTCCTTTGAAAGGGTCCATGGGGGGCACTTCAGCCCCCTATAACTCTTTCCCTTATGGTGGATGTCATATACCTCCTTCGTTCCCCTCGCTCGGCATTGCTCCCCAGCAACCCTTCGGTCCAAACATGAACTACAACTTGTTTGGAGCAGGTAGTCTAGGACCTTCTTCCTACACCATGCCGGTGGGTTCTATGTTTTTCTCTTTTTTCAACTCGTTTGGTAACAATGCTTTCTCGTCAGCTGCAGTCTCGGTCGGGGGAAACCCTGGTTTTCGACAACATAATCCTGTGCAAGGTACTATTCCTACACAGGGGGAAAACACAGGAATATTTTCCTCACAAGGACTCTGGAATCCGTGGCAGGGATCATTTCCCTCGTCAATGATGTCGAACGAGGGCAACCCCTTCCATGGTCAATGGAACCCCGGGAAAGGCTCAATACCTATGCCCGTCGGATCGGCAGGGGGCAACCCTTTCCAAAATCTTTGGAACACAACATAGGGAGAAATCCCCTCCGAGCCCTCAACATCCAATTACAGGAATCAGCCGATGAGTTCCCAACAAACACAGTATCTGTTTGCTAGAAAAGGCCATGGTACTTACCAAAACCCTAGCCAGCAGCCCAACTTTTCCTGGCAGACTGGTGCTAGTCAAACTCTAGGATCCTTTCTTCCTGTACATAATCAACAACCTAATCTACCCTTTATGGAAATGTTACATTTTCCAGACTTGTCAAGATTGTTAAACGACCCAATCTGTCATGATCTGCGTTGGCCTCCCATGCCGACAAAGTTTCCATCAAACATTCCAAAGTTCGAAGGTAAGCCTAACGAATATCCAGGCGATCATGTGACCACTTTTCACCTATGGTGCTTGTCGAACTCATTGCAAGATGACTCTGTACAGTTGCGTATATTTCAACGCACTCTAATTGGGAGTGCCTCGAAATGGTACATCGAGCTCGACCGCTCAATATACTCTACTTTTGGTGAATTGGCAATGGTTTTCCTAAACCATTTCCAATTACCTGTGAGATACGATCCCGGCACTAAATTGCTGGCCAAATTTGAGCAAACAAAGGTTGACCATATCTCAGATCATATCCAAGAATGGAGACATCAGAAGATTTTGATAAAAGTACCAATCCCACCGGCTTTCCTGTTAGAGTGGTTCCTTAAGTCTTTGGTACCTCAGTTATCCAAGGATGTTGCAACGTCGGGAGTGTTTTTTGAGGAAGAGGCGATAATGAGATCTCAACAACTTGAACTAATATACTCTCAGTCTGGTTTACTCTATGAATTTTTTCCAAATGTGCCACAATCTATCCTTGACAAGGCCAGACAAAAGTGTGGACCACATGTCTATGGTATATTTGGTTCAGCACAAGCAAATCCCACTGATCAGTTGTTAAATCAATTGCAACAATGGTCGATACAGCAGACAGCATCCATCCAAACCTCTAGTTCGACTTCTCCCCCTACTCAAATGTCGGACGTACACAATGTGCAGTCGACGAACCCGAAGACCAACCAACAACCGAACGGAAAGAAGAAACAGAGAAACAACAAGGGTAAATGGGATAAGAAACCCACCAATAATGTTGGCGGGGGCAACACAGAGAAAAGAAGTTGAAGTATCTATGCAACCTTTGCACGGAAGACCACCCGACTCACTTGTGCCTTCAGCTTGCGGAGGCCTAGAAGTTATTGGCGCAACAACAACATGTTGTGTTAACAAACCCATTTCCTCATGGGAAAAATTTACTCAAGCCTCTTCAAGTGCGGATGCAGGCAGTCAGGGACCCCCTTCGTCTTCTAGTAATCCCTCAGTCCCGAACATTTATATGATGAAAGGTGATTCTTATATAGCGACTAGGGCACACGATTACAGAATTCCAAACACTGTTGAAAAGGGTAAGGAAGTCGTAAACCATTTGTTCCTCTCCATATCGAGAAGACATTGGGAGAAACAATGACACACATCCCAAAACGGGAGTTCAAGAAAGATTCTCACAATCCAAACGCGAGGGCCGCCCAGAACTACTCTATGGTGGAGGATTTGTCACAAACCCCTTGTGCAATTTCTGCTTTGGAGGTCCTCCAGAGTTTCCCTTCGCAGAGAAAGGCTCTAATAGCTGCCTTAGGATTTGTCGAGACTTGTAATATGGGAACGATCATGCTTGATATGACTGAATTAAAACCTTGTCTTCCATACCACATTGTGTTTTAGATAGTAGTGGATTACACCATGAAAAATTTTACCCAGAATATTTTACGCACGATGGTTCATGAGGGTGCCTCGACATGCGTGTTGTTGTTGGCATGTTGGAATGCCATTGGCCAACCCATTTTGTCTCTGTCGCCTACTCTTCTTACTTCTTTTGATGGTTGTTCTTTCAAACCACATGGTATCATCCCTTATTTCCCCGTGCAGTTAGGGGGGAAGACTGTGTGCATCGAAGTTGAAGTGGTTGATGTGCCTCTCGACTACAACCTTTTGTTAGGAAGGAGTTGGACTTATGTTATGCATGCAGTGGTTGCCAAATTTTTTCAGGGTTTGTTGTTTCCACACGAGGGTTAGATCGTATCCATTGATCAGTTGTCCTTCTCTCGTCATGGCCCTTCATCGGGGGCATCCACGGTCCCGATGATTGATACCCCTCAACTCGACATCGTCAACATAGGGGTTGGTTTGTGCCATCCTTTGATGGGTACTTTCGATTACCCGCCTCCTTCTGGCGATGTCAATCTCATATCAGTTGTCCCAACCAACCTATGGCTGAACTTTTTCAAGTGTCATCGTTTCGTACGACTTACTTTAGTGATTTTTGGACTCTTCCTTCCCCATCGACCACAATGGAAGGGAAAGGGAATCATGGCATGGCCATGCCCTTGTCCGCGATAGAAGTTGCTTACTCTATTGTCCAACAATATTCACCCAACCTCGATCCAACTCCCGCATAGGATTTAGATCTAGTTCTCGAGCCTACCTGGGATCAAGGTTCCCTTGCCACTACCGATTCCTTAGACTTGGTCTTTCCCTCTAACGAGGTGATTATAGAGGCATTGACTAGTCCATACAGACCCTGGGACGATCTCCATCATAGATATTATTTTATCCTAGAGTTAGGAAGAATAGAGGCAGGTGAATTCGTGTTGACTATGACTGGAGATAGGTCTTGTCCTATTAATCCTATGGCTACGCACATAGTTTATGCTGAGGGTAATATGGAAACCATCGCTGAAACAATACCTATAAACATCTCCAGAACCCCCGACATCGTGGAGAATGTCTTCGTCAGAGAGGACTGCTCCCCCGAAGAGATTTAGATCTATATAGATTTATTTAAGGAATTATGTGATGTTTTTTCCTGGTCTTACGAGAAAATGCCAGGCATTGATCCAAGAATCATCGAACATGAGATAATGACTTACCCTGACGCCAAGTCAGTCCGACAGAAGATTCGTTTGGTTAATCCTCAGAAAGCAGCAGTTATTAAGGTTGAAGTAGAGAAACTGCTCAAAGTCAGTTTCATCTACCCCATCCAGTTGACGCAATGGGTGTCAAATCCTATTCCAGACAACAAAAAGCAAGGTATGATTTGTGTATGCATGGACTTCCATGATTTGAACAAGGCTTGTCCAAAGGATAATTTCCCCACCCCATTCATTGACCAGATTGTCGATGAATGCACAGGATGTGAGGTCTTTTCTTTCATGGATGTTCTTCAGGATACAATGAGATACATATTAAGCCCGAAGACCAGCATAAAACAACTTTTATCTGTCCATGGGGTACATCTGCTTATCGGAAGATGCCTTTTGGCCTGAATAATGCTAGAACCACCTTTCAGCGAGCCATGTCTTTTTCTTTCCACGATCTCAAACATATAGTCGAGGATTATCTCGATTATTTAGCATCACGATCTCGTAAGAGAGTTGATCATCCCACGCACCTCCGACTTATCTTTGAGCGATGTTGCTACTATCAGATTCTCTTGAATCCCAACAAATGCAGTTTTTGCGTGACGTTGGGTTGTCTTTTAGATTTCATAGTTTCAACAACAGGGATCATGGTCGATCCTCTAAAGGTTGAGTTGATAGTTCAATTGCCTCCCCTGTGCACAGTCCCTCAGCTTCAGAGTTTACAGGGAAAATCCAACTTTCTTCGGCATTTTATCGCAAACTATGCCGAGATCACTAAAGGGTTCATGTGTTTACTGAAAAAGGACATTCCTTTCTATTGGGACGAAGTCGCTCGACGCTCTTTCAAAGCATTGAAATGCGCCCTCACATCTGCCCCTCTGCTTTGGCCACCCAATTATAATAAATATTTATTATTGTACTTGGCCACGACAGAGTCGACCATCGATATGGTCTTGGTTCAAGAGGATGATCTGCTTGAAGAGCATGTGATTTATTACCTGAGCCAAGGCCTGGTTGGACCAGAACCCAACTACTCCCACGTTGAGAAGCTTGTGTTGGCAACAGTTCATTATGTCCAACGATTCTGTCATTATATTCTGCTTCGCAAGACCACCGTAATTGTCGTTGTGAATCTGTTTCAATACATGTTGACATGACGTGTAATCGGCAGAAATATCAGTAGATGGATTTTTATCCTCTAGTAATTTGACTTAGATTTTGTTTCCACGAAATATAAAAATCCATTGGTCTTTGTGGAACTTATCTCAAAACTTCTGGTCGAATCAGGTGATGTTATGCTCGAAGAATCACCGATTAAAGGAGATATTTTTCTGATTTCATCTTCGAACCACTGGTATGGAGATATACTAGTCTATTTCTAGACTTTGAAGTTCCCCGCCTCTGTTTCTCGCGATGAGCGTCAACGTATACGCCATCAGGAAAAAAAATTATCTCATACTCGATGACGCTTTGTATCGTCAAGGTGTAGATTGAATCCTTCATCGGTGTGTCACTCATGAAGAAGAGGAACTCATTCTTAACGACTGCCACACAGGAGCATGTGGTGGTCATTTTTCTGGGTTAGCAATAGCCTAAACGATTCTATGAGCTGATTACTTTTGGTTGACGTTAATCAAGGATTGCGTTGAATTGGTCAAGAAGTGCCACCTGTGTCAGATCTTCTCTCGGAAGATGAGGTCACACCCCGCTCCCATGTTTCTCGTCATTACAGTTGGTCCCTTCACCAAGTGGGGGATTGATTATACTACATGCCACCCGGCTTCAACCAGGGGGCATCGTTATATCATCGTAGCAGTAGACTACTTCACAAAGTGGGTCGAGGCTATGCCAATGTTCAATAATGTTGGCGAAATCGCAACTCTCTTTATTTTTAACCAGATAGTAGCAAGGTTCGACATCCCAAGGGAGATTGTAACTGACCATGGCAGTCACTTTTAGAACAAAATGATGTTCGAGTTAACATCAAAGCTTGGGTTGAGGCAAGAGATTTCATCACCCTACTACCCATAAGAGAATGGTCAAGTAGAAGTTGTGAATAAGTCCCTCAAGACTATTCTGCAGCAGACGATCAATTCTGCCAAGTCAAATTGGCATTTGATGTTGTACTCAGCATTGTGGGCCTACCGAACGCTTGTAAATACTGCCACCGGTTTCTCACCTTTTCAACTCATTTACAGGCTGGAAGCAGTATTACCAATAGAGTGCCAGATCCCATCTCTAAAGTTAGCAATACAGTTATTTCCAGACACTTCAACGCTTGAGGAATGCTTATTATATCTCGAACAGCTCGATGAGCAATGTCGTGATGCAAACTTGGCTAACGAGGCTCACAAGCAAAGAGTCAAGTGTCAATATGATCAGTCTATTCATCCTCGGATTTTCTCTGAAGGTGACCTTTTCCTAGTCTATAACCAAGATAAGGATCCCCTGGGGGCAGGCAAGTTCAAACCCATGTGGTTTGGACCTTTCATTATGAAGGAGGTCTTAAAGAAGGGTGCTTATCATCTGGTTGACTGTGAAGGAAAAGCTTTGGCGGAGCCTAGAAATGGGCTCTACCTCAAGAAGTATTACTCGTAGGTTGGTCACCTTGGGTGACTTCTTGTACATATGTATAGTTCTTATACAGTTAGTTTATGTCTTTTTGTCCTATGGACGTGTCGTTATTTATGTCATCTTTTTCACTGTGGCAGATTTCAAGTGAATTAGAGGTGTTTTTTGGGTTCACGGACGGCGCTAGCCGACACACTCAGAGGCTTGCTTCCACAACTTGGCATATTTTCACACCTCAAGGCCAATTGCTTTCTGCTGGAGGTATATGTTTAGGTGACACCACAAACAATGTCATCGAGTACAACGCAGTAATAGTGTTTCTTCGTGACACTTTGTCTCTTGGTATCTCTCACCTCCGGGTCTATTTAGATGTTCATCTGGTTGTGTCCCAGTTAGATGGGGTTTACCGCGTTTTTTATCCTACTCTACATTGTTGATTCCTTAGGGTACATCTCTTAAAGCGTTGCTTTGATTACATTACATATATCCATGTTCCTAGGAGATTGAATCAAATGACTGATACTCTAGCTAATCAAGTATTAGATTGGCATATTGCACACACATGAAAGAAGCACACACATACACATGTACATACATTATAAAAATGTGCTCCATAAGACATAAAAGATGTAAATATGCATATATATATATATATATATATATATATATATATCAAAAGTCTCAGAGTACATAGGTGGGCGCAAGCGCCTCAAAAAACAATATGTCCAGTACACATCACGTGGCTTATGCCCTCAAAAATATATAAAGAGTGCCCTCGGCATGTAAGTGGTCCATCCTAATCTAAGCACGGGGCCTATTGACCCTGCCATAGTGAACAACGGTGTTTCCCAAATGCCAGAAGAGTTGGACCCAGGTTTGTGGCACCCCAACTACATGAGGTTGCGTCGATGACGGGAGGTCCTCGATCTTGGCCATGGGGATTGCACGAGTGAGTGCGGTGAGGTTATGCTCCACCCGTATCAAAAATCTCTTAGCCTCTCCAGATGGAGGTCCCCCTATCGTTGTTGTCGGTCCAACGGTTGTGGCTGGTACTGCCTCTGGCCGAGGACGTCGCCTGGTCCTCGAGAATTCCATTGGATGCACTAGTCCCACATGTGTATATAAACAGATACATAGTTGTCAGATACTTGGATTCACATAAAAAATGATATATATAAAAAGAAACTAAAAATTAAATAACTTTTAAAATAAATGTACCCATCTCTCATGCACCCATCTCTCCTCGCTCATCTCCAGGAGGTATGGGCATGTCCAGATCCCTGGAAAAGTTGATCCCGACGTAGGGGTAGTCCTCTATCGTCGGAATCTGTCATGTCCACCAGTCGAAAAATGCATCATCGAAGGCCTCTGTGGTCCTTCCTCCCCCTTGTCGTGGCAACAATGTTGCCCATCTACACACTGTTGGGAGCGAGGCCACATGCCCCCACACTGTATCTCATGGACTAAGACTGGGTACCCTCTCAAAGAAAAATGAACACAAAATGGTACCAAATCCGAAGTTTTTTTTACTCCTCCCACGACACTCGGTGAGTTGTCCCTTCATGCAGTCAAGCATGGTCGTGCTCTAGTCAAACAATCGTGTGTTTAAGCATTGCACTACACAATGCATATGCGCCTGGGAGGCATGATGTAAGGTAGTGAATCCATTGATACGCTCAATAAGTAAAACTATCACCTTCAGTGATAGGTTGGTCATCTTGTGGATTAGCACCTCAACCTACTTTCTCAATGTCAGCCTCGCAATACAGTCTGATCATCTCAACAATGTTGTGGGGCCTAGGGGGAAATGCACTCAAGTTGACTAGTTCCCCTCTCCTCGAGAGGCTAGACAGAAAGTAGATATTCTCAGTCGTTGGATTCAATGATTGCCCCTCAAGCATAAATGCCTCAACATCGGGGTGCCAATAATCCACCAAGGCATTCAGCAACCTAGGTTGTGCCCTCATGAATGGACACCGAAAGAACTTCCATAACCCGCATTGTCTCAATGCGGCCATAGTTGCAGGGTCCTCATCGACCAAGATATCAATGTCTTCATGCTCCCTCTCTCTCTAGTGGACATACATCCTGTCAAATGACAAGTTCAGAGGGGAGTTAACTCTTGTATTTTCATTTTTTTCATGTTCTTGAGGGTGTACGTGGGTTGTCTTGGACACAGTGGAGTATGCACGTGGGCATATTGTTTTCTTCCCACGAGCATACGTGGGTTGTCCTTGGACATCCCGCATACACATAGGGACTCCCTTTTTTAAAGGGGCACGCCCCCAAAAAAACAAAATAAATACAGAAAGGAAGTATGGAAATGCAAGAGGGGTTAATTTGTAGTTACTTGGTCCGAGCGGAAGTTCGTTTCATCCTTTGAAGCTCTCAGAATCAACTCTTTTAGGAAAGGGTTATTTTTATCTGTTTGGTTAATTCTCAATTTGCAATGGTGAAAATGAGTTGGCAACTTCTATTTATAGGCTTTTTTGGCCCTTTTTGCCACTTTTTTTTAACCTTTTTGTCGTTTTTTTTGGCTTGAAAATTATTTAACGTGGTTCTTGAGTTTCTCATTGGATGTTACGATACACTTCACTTTTGGTTTGAAAAACGTTTTGGGAGATGGGTCACTTTTAAAGATTCTTTGGTAAAAGTCATTTTTCCAACTTTTTTCATTGAAGTTAGGATTCCACCTCCACTTTTTCCATCTCATTATATTTTCCACTTTTCCATAGGATCGATCCCACCGAATTGCAACACGGAACCGTCATTTCTTCTTTAGAAGTGTCATAATTTAGTGCTAGATCCTACCTCTACATCTATGCCCTAGGTAGATCCTGGTTGCATTTTGGTGTCCATGTCGTCATTAATGACTTTAGGCTCGGGATTCCTTGTTAGTCCTGTCCTGATTACGAGATTGAGCCTCATACGTCTGATGCATCATCACTCTTGGCCTCACCCTCGGGACTCCCAGAAAATGAGTCGTCTTTAAGCCCTTTTCAGACTCTCTAAACATGAAAATATTGTTGAGCGATCTTGTTTTCCTTCACGCTCACCAAAATAAAACTTCAAGGAACGTCTATTCGATGGTATTTTACCCCTTTTTTAGTCTGAATGGTCAATTGTACAAACAAAGGTATACTCTAGGAACTTTGGTTCACTAGAAGAGTATTCTCAGGTATAAGTTTAACCATTTTTCGGGCCTGAGGGACTAAATTTACGAAAAAGGAACCCCCCAAGGAGTCCACAGTTAAGCTCTTTTCAGACTCCCTA
The DNA here is from genome assembly GCA_009831015.1 of Picea engelmannii. Classification (NCBI taxonomy): domain Eukaryota; kingdom Viridiplantae; phylum Streptophyta; class Pinopsida; order Pinales; family Pinaceae; genus Picea; species Picea engelmannii. The sequence continues at coordinate 563,942 of ML782981.1, forward strand.
AAATTGAAAAGATTTTTGAGTGACCTTGTTCCTTCACACTCGCTAAAACGGTCCAGAAGAACATCCCTTACGGAGTCCATAGTTAAGTTCTTTTCAGACTCCTTAAAATTGAAAAGATCGTCGAGTGACCTTGTTCTTTCACACTCATTAATTGGTTCAAAAAAACATCTACCGGCATGAGTTTACCCCTTTTTCCGGCCTGTAGATTAAGGAGGAAAAAGGTACGCCTCGGGATACTTGTCTTTCGGAGAGAGTTCTCCTAAGTAATTTTTATACTTTTTCATGCTAAGGGGACTAAATCTAGAAAAAGGTTGTGATTCCATAGCTAAGCTCTTTTTAGACTCCTTAAAATTGAAAAGATTGTCGAGTGTTCTTGTCTTTGTCACACTTGTTAAAATTGTTTTGAATAGACGTATTTTCGGTTCTAGTTTACCTCTTTTTCGAACCGATTAGACTACCTTTGAAAAAGGTACCCCAGTGGAGTCTTCTTTTATGCTTTTTCAGACTCTCTAAAAGTGAAAAACCACCGAGCTTACCTTCTCTTGGCTCGTGAAAAATACATTGAAGGGGTTTCATCGTGTCTTATTAATCACATTTTCATCCCTACGTCTTTGGCCTAATTCTGGCTCCATGTTTCTCTCAACTGAACCTTTAAAGCATGCCTTATACGCAAGCCTTGTAGCACTTTGCCTCTGCGTCTTGACACCTTGACCCATGGGGGGATTTTCCCGAGTGTTCTTTCCCTACACATATCTCCTTGCTTTGAGCATTAGTGTGTTCCTTGTGCTTGGAACTAGTATGCTTGAGACACTCGTTCCTCCTTTGTAATGTAGCATTCTTTTATTCTTTTTCAAGCTCTTCAAAAATATTGAAAAAGACAAAAAATCAAATATACCCCAAAAATAGGACGGGAAAAGTATTTTCTTTTTATGGCAGCACAATGAGTCGCCCTTGGACAAAGCACATCCTTATGTTTGTTCGTCAAGATTTAGGATTTAATATGACCTTAGGAAGTTGTTCTCGCTACATAGAGTTGTGTCCTCCTTCGTTTGGTTATTCTTCCAAACATATGGAGAGTTTGTGTTGCCTCCTGCATCGTGAACTTATGTCAATGTCATGATGCCTGAGTCTGATCATCTGTCGTGTTATTGTCCAAGGGAATTTTTACCCAACTTGAGTCATCCTTTCTACAGTTTGTCTCTTGACCTCATGTCCAGCCATCCCGAAAGCCCAATCAAGTCCTTGTTCGAAACCAGTGAAGTTATCTGCTTGATCACTGAGATCCTCTTGGTTGTTCCCCGATGAGTCGTCGAAGGCCTCTAGGTAGTGAATTCATACACTCACATTACACTCCTACCCGAGTTTTGAAGATCTTGAAGTTGTTGCTCGAGCTCTGATGGCCTCATCTCCAGCCATCAGGCGTCATTGACTTCTTGAAGATGGATACTATACATGTATATCTTTGATTTTGAGATGTAGATCCGTTGTGTATCGCTCGCGGCTACACTTTATATAGTTATATGACATGGATCTATAGTGTATTTGATTGGAAGCCATGATTTATTTCATCCCGAGCATGGGTATGCCCGCCTCGGAGAGACAATTATTATTTTTTGCAGATGGCACCTCCCGAACTCTAGTCCCGAGCTCACTTGCTTCGTACGTTGGTGAAGATTTGTAATGTATTTCATCCATCAGATGTTCTTCTGACCTCACACATTAGGGGGCATCTGTTATAACCCTAAATTTTACCATACATGCATACCTGGCATCAAGCCATCACTAAGAATCTCTTCTTAAAAACACTATTTTTGAAGATGTACGCACCCTGCACCACTACTGACCGTGTACAAACGCTTGTTGCACCACTACATCTTGCGTACGTATTACAGCCCACATATACTCACAAAAGTTGCAAAAATAAAAAAGTTACAAGGAATTCATTGATTTTACGGACTATTGGGTAGTTTACCAACTGTCCCACCGCCTATAGCCCGTCACCCAACCAAATAACCATCCTTTTGTCATATAAAAGGGATTTTGGGGGTCTCATTCCAAGGCTAATCATAAGAACAATGAAACTCTGCCCATTTCACATCCCCTCCTTGCCCCAAGAATTTGCAACCACCTTGTGAGATTTGTACCAGAATTTCCCATTCTTTCATTTTTCCTCCATCATAAGCCTATTCCATTCCCTAGAGAGAGGTTGAGAGGAGAAAGATACGTGGAAGCCCAATTGGAGCTTGGTGAAGAGGAGCCCGGACCAGGTTCAAGGAGCATTCGTCGATCTCATTGTAAGTAAACATTGTGATATCAATAAAAGGAATACTTGTTATGTCCCGAAATATGATGTCTCAAATCTTTGTGTTTGATTTATTCTTTATTCTAACATCTAACCCATGATTTATATATGAGATGCATGTTTGTAGTTCCCTGTTTATCTGTTTGTGAATGCAGGTCAACCTTAGGAGGAGACTTGTAGTCAGCAGAGAAATAGAATGCGAAAGGATCGACACTGGACGCGGAGTTAAAGGTAGAGTTACCATATCTTTTCAGTTTGTATTTCATGCATGAATGTGGGGTATATACAGGGTAGTTATAAAAAGTAGGAGACTTTTAGACGATTATATCTGCCTACATGTTGAACCCTAGTGTAGTCCATATGGGGGTTTTCCTGCTATAACATCCCCTCACACATTTGAGATTAATGAATCCATAATATGTGAATGTTAGACTTATTGTGAGACAGAGTGTTGAAAACATCCTATCCAAAGAGCCATACAACAATCTTAAGAAACCATTTGTAAAGTTGTATTATATTGTATTGTACATGATGTACATAACACTAATTAATTAGTTAACTAAGTTATCTTTTATACATCATTTTGGAGAAACAATTTCTTATGTGTTTGGATGCATTAATAAATTTATGGTTTAAATTTTTATAGTCTATTTTTCTCAAGTGTTAATTAATTCTTGTTAATTAATTCTTTACTTATTAGCATGGAATTGTGAAGTGATCTTATAGTGAAATTTTGTTTTATTAGTTTCATGACATAGTTAAGTGATTATCACAAATATGTTGTAAAGATAATCTAGGAAAAAGGCGGGTTGTCTCGCAAAATGTTTTCTAGGTATTATCTAGATTTATATTATAGAGGTTGGTTGTGATCAACAACCACTAAGAGTGTTAGTAGTCATTTTTCTAAGAAATTTGACAATCGTGACCAAATTTCTAGCACTCTAGATTTTTCAACAATAGGATATAATCAATATAATTAATTACAAGTATAATTAAGTATGTTATTGTATTCAACCTACTAAATTCAAGTGTTTCATAACAACCATACATCATATTCAAAATGCTCTAAACTGAGAGATCTTAGTGCACAAAGATTATAAATAATGAAATATGGACAAAATGACTATGGAACCCTTATGAATATGAAAATGTTACACATTAACATGAATGAGTTAGAGTTTTGTTAGCCTTATTAACTCGAGAAAGTAGCATTCTTATCAAAAATATGTACGACAACCACTTCTTTATTTATTTGATCAAATAATTCATTAACCAACCACCACCATAAGGGTAAGAAGCAATTGAATGAATTATTTTAATGTACAATAAATTTTCTTCCATTATAATCATTGCAATTTGCCATCTCTTTTGTAAGATGGAATTCAATTCTCATTGTAGTTATGAATATAGACTGGTACATAAATGAGATAAATTATACTTGATTGATAAGTGTTACATATGATAACCATAAGAAACTTGTGATTTTATGCATATAGAAGAATATATATACCAAGAAAGTGCTCTATAGAAGATGGGGTTACATGGTGTTACATTTTAAACTATCAAAATATGTGATAAGTCCAATTTTCGTTTTACTCATAATTGCATTGAAACTTTGTGAAATGACAAGCATCATGCATATTAGCATTTAATTCGGAAGACTTTGTGCTATTGTGAAAATCTCTGGTACAATTCCAATCCGCTCCATTGGATGAATATGGCGATTCAACATTTAATAGCAAAGGTTTTAATAAACGATATCGCTGAAATCTTTGTTTAGCGTAATCCATATAATCAAAATCCATATCATTCACGTGTTTCTGTAAAAAAATAAACATAGTAATAAGGAGATTGTATTGTATATGTTGATGAAAAGGTTGACTACAAACAAATGAAAACAATATATTCTTTAAGCAATATATGTCATTTTCAAATTGATGGGGCGTTTCAACATTATTTCCTTAATAATCTTTAAAAGGCATTAAAAAATATGAACAAAATTGAAATCATTCATTTATATATTTTTAACAATGAGGAAGTAATAAAGAACATACCGAAATTATACTCCATAAGCTCCAATGCACATGACTTACAAGTGTATATTTCTCAATGTGCTTTAAAAGCTTTTCGACTTCTCCATCTCTCACCATTTTACCTATGTAATCATCACAATACCACTAAGTTTAGCATAAAGAAAACTAAAAAATACTTCCAATAATCGTTGAAGGACTAGATGTATTTTTAATTGGACTATATTTAAAACTCCTAAGAAAAATCCTTCCAATGATTGACCAAAGATTAGATGTATTTTTAATTGGACTATATTTTAAACTTCCAAGAAGTTAATTTTTCTAACTTGATTACAATATACAAACAAAATAGGGAAAACATTCATGTACAACTAATGATTAAGAACATGTGTGTCAAATAGTTGGGCTGAGGGGGGTCCCTTGTCCCACAAACAATGGGGTCTTATACACCAATTTGATGCGACTTGGTTATGACCTTAAAAATAGATTATTATTATTATTATTATTATTATTATTATTATACACAGAATTATTCAACATTTCCTAAATTTTAGAAAAATGACAAATTAATTATCTTCATAAATGAAGATAAATATTAATAAGTGAAGTATTGAACTTGATTTGAATGTTTTATAATATCTAAGTCCTAAAATGAATGATAGGAATATTAAATCCATCTTAACTATAAAAATTTTAATCTTAAAATGTAAAAACATATCATTTTAATCTCACTAATTATATTAACAATCCTAAAATTTGATTAATATTTATTTTTTTATAAATTTTTAATAAAATATTTATTTATTTTAAATAATTAAAAAAATATCAATCAAATAAATAAATATAAATATTTAATAAAATAATTAAATATTTTAAAATAATTATAAAAATTATAAAATCAAAAGACAAAGGTAATCAACAAATGACTAAATAAGTAAAAGAATGAGTCAACTTACGTGATGACTTCAAGTATTCCTTCACAAATCTTTGACGCTCTTCATAATCTGTTGAAAAAATAGTTGAACACCAAGTTAAAGTTAATTACATTTCAATTAAACTAAATACATGACATCAATATATATGTTTCTTATTTATTGTATTTATCATTATCAAAGTCTTAAAATGAAACCTTGAAAATGAATGGGAAAATGTAAAGACAAAGATAAATAAATAATCGAAAATGATTGGCAAAAAGGTGAAAACCAACATTAAAAAATAACAATTAA
>ML782981.1:598318-618313 GCA_009831015.1 Picea engelmannii
AAAAAAAAAAAACTAAATATAATTAAAAATCATTTTTAATATACTAAATCAAAACATATTAATATACTAAAAAAAATAAAAGGTTTTTTAATTGAAAAAGTGTATGGAAAAAGGGTTCAACAAACAATTTTTTGGAAATAAAAAGACAAATTAAAAATATTATTTGATATCCTATAAATGAAGGTGATATATTGTAAGTTTACTATATGAACCCCATAGAACTATAAGCAATCAAATTGACCCAAAATACTTATACACATAATAACAAACAATATACCTAATTCCTATATTAAAATATAAAATAAAAAGATAAATCCTAACTAAAAAAACCATGAAATGAAAACTAAATACTATTTATAATACATAAAAAAAAAACTAAATATAATTAAAAATCATTTTTATTATACTAAATGAAAACATATGTGTAACATAAACAAAAATAACTCAAATTTTAAAATAAACTAAAAATTCAATTCATTTGAAAATATAATATATTACAAATATAAACATAAAATAAACTAAAAATTCAATTCATTTAAAAATATAATATATTACAAGTAGTTAACATACAGAGAGAATGGATCTCCCATCCTCCTTTAAGGTTCAATCCTATTAAGAGTCTCTCTTAATCCTTAGCTTCAATCCAACAATCCCTTTTGGCAATGGGAATCCTAATGCTTAGCTTCCATCCAACAATCCCTTTTCACAATGGGAAAAATAAGGAAATAACCCTAACTTTCTCAGAAATCCAACTTATTAACTTTTTCTCTCTTCGAAAGAATAAAAAAATATTAATGGATCTCCCAAACTTAGTATTTTGGAAAGATTTTTAGGTGAGATAAATAACATTTCAACTTTCCAATTTCGCACATAGTTTTTTTTATGTGTTTTTTCCATAATTTCGCACATAGTTTTTTTTTAATGTGTTTTTTCCATAAAGCTCAAATATAAGGCAATCATTTCTATAAAAAATTTTATGTGTTTTTTCCATAAAGCTCAAATATAAGGCAAACATTTCTATAATTTTTTTTTATGTGTTTTTTCCATAAAGCTCAAATATAAGGCAAACATTTCTATGGGTGGCGAAAAACTACTTTCATGCTAATGAGATCTCAAATGTTGTATAATGGTCCAATTTACATGTTAACAATTGGGTAACTAAATGCTTATATTATATGGAGAGAAACTTTGTTAACCTTAATCACTTGTCTATTTTATAAATATGTTATCACTTCAAGTTTAGATTAGGTTAACTACTCTAATGTGTTAGAGTAGTGTTTTTTATTTAAAATAAAAAAAAATTATGTATACGTTTGTTTGATTAAAGAAATGTTAATTAATTATTTTTTAATTGAAATTGGGGAATATTTATATTAAAAGTGGTCAAAATTGTTAGTTGATTATAAAGAAAGATGATATGTTGTTTCAAAAAATCTATTTTCTCAATGGGATGGTATTCTCCTTGTCAAAACTTTTTTTCTTGCATAAGAGACTCGAACTTTTTGTATGAGTATTTTTAATACGTGAATAAATTTCAACAAATTGGTTGCAGAGAAAATCACAAAAACAATATATAGTTGTTGGCACATGGGCAGACCCAGGGTTCAACGCTACAACAGTGGACCAACAAAACCCTAACTATCGGCCCTTTTGGTAACACCTGCGAAGCAGATGAAGTCCCACCTGAGGTAGAGGCAGGGGTGGTTGCAGGACTCCAATGTCTGCAACCTTAGCTGGGACACAGATCTATGATTCTAACACTTAACATAGCACTCAGAAGTTAACATTCATCAATATCCAGTTCTTAGTTACAGCGCAGTTAAACCCTAATTACAGAGTATCACAATATTCATTCAGATCTAAGGTATTTAATCACCAAGCATATGTACATAAGTCAGATCTAACATCCATCCATATCATTAAGCACAAAGCATCAACAGATTTATCTGTCATTCATCTATATCGAAGCACTAAGCAAGTAAACACAAAAACACATCAATACATCGCACAAAGCAGACCAACACAGCATGTACATGGTTCACCCCCACCTCGGGGCTACGTCCACCAACTCTTCTCTTCTTTATTAGCTTCTTCAATCAGTTACATGCACAGAGCCACAAAAACGCTACTCCGCAGAGGACAGGAGATCTGTGCACCTCGCTAGATCCTCCTTTCCTAGGATAGGTTACAGCACTAAGCCTCTTCTCAATCTCTTACACTATCTTGCACTGAGCTCTGCAAGCCTCATACAGTATGCGCAAAAGAAATATCCACTCAACACTTAACACTTTCGATCACATAGATCGAACTCTAGCACTTAGCACACTGGCCTCTTCTTACATCGCCTAGCTACTTATTTATACATCACAAAATAGGCCTAAGCATGGGTAAACCCATGGGCCGACATCCCCATACCCATTACATAATCTTGAATCCCAAAAAGGGCCCTAAAAGCGGTCAATATCCCGCGATCTTCGCTTCGTCTTGCGCTTCGCCTTCGACAGCCTGTCAAAGTCCCAAAATTAGGTCAAACATTACCAAGAATCCTCAAAACTTGGTCAAGGGCCAACAGGCCCCCAACACTCACCTGTGACTCATCCTGAGTCACTCTGATCTGATTAGTTCTACTTCAAAAGCCTCGATCTTGGCTCAAGATGCTTTGACATTTTGTTGTGCCACGACCTCCTGTTCAACAAACCCTTGGATGACTACTTCATTGATAGGTCCCTCTAGGCATTGTTCGGCTACAGTGGTGACTTGCTCCAGTTCCGCTCCTCGACCTTCGATCTATGCTAACAATTGGAAAGCCTCATCCTGTACAAGTTGGAGCCTCTGAGTTACTTCCATAACTCTGCTCTAAATGGTGTGGACCTGCTGCTGGGCGGTGCGCTATGTTATCGCTCTGTAAATTCCCAGATGTTGTCAAGTTAGAAGAAATTTACAAGAGGTAACTTTATCCAACCACTTCGAAACTGGAATCTAGCCCTACCAGTTTCAGAGAGGGATCTCTCTGTATGATTTAGCTCTATTTTAACTTTAAGATATTAGGCTAGTTAAGTAAGATAAGATTGAAAAGGTTTGTTGTTGTTTTCATTAAGTTGGTTGAAGGGGCTTTACGCATCCATTGGGCTATGGGGTCTGTATTATAAAGATAGAAATCTAAACCAGAAATGAAAGATTATTTCACAGGGCAAGATAACGCATTCATTGGATTGTTTAGCATTAAAGTGATGAACAGCAGAAAAGATAAGAATATCAATTAAAGTAAAGAAGCATTTAAGAATTTCTTCACTATAATATCAGAAGATAAACATTAAAATCTTTCAAAGTCAGAAAACAAGGTTTACAAAGATAAATACTGCAACATGCATTACTTTTAAAAGATTAGATTGGAAAAACAATATGACAACTGAGTTAGAAGAACGTTCAACATAGAAGAGAAAAAACATCACCAATGAATAACACGCGAGAATCCTGTGAAAACGTCTCTTTGTATTAATGGAAGATCTCTTGATAAAGATTGCAGTCTTGCAGCTTGCAGGGCATAAAGATCAACCCTCAGTACTTCAAAGATTGAAGTATTTATAATCAAAATTACAGACAACCTTGTCATTAAATATCAGGACATGGCAAACCAAATTTTAGCTAACTAACTTAACAAGATACAAAAATTTAGGAAACTGCTTGATGATGTGTTGAAACTTCATGCTGATTTCTGGGGTGAATCGTTGGTGAGGCCTCTGCATGACCTCGTCTGACTGGATAGCTGAATAAGCTTGGACACCTCATCGTCTACTTGATCAGATTGTAAATCTCTTCCCATCAAAGGTTACTGGGAACGCTGACTTTGAGTAATATTCGGTATACTTCGTCCATCTCTATGTACTTGGCAAAAGCTGGCTTGATGAGGAAGATGTATCGGATCTCATGCTGTATACTGATGTCTAACTGTAAAGCATCTAAGAATGCCTTGCCCGTGATACTGCCTTGTATTGCTGAGAATTTTGAGCTATCCTTAGCCACAGTGGCTAGTTTCTTTTTGTAATCGGAAAGCATCATTAACTTGTCATTTATAACTCTCAAACCAAGAAGGCCTTTCTTCTGCAAAGCTTCGATCTTGTTGAAAAATCTTTGCACTCCTACGTCCATGGTCTACACCTTTTCTTCCAGCTGTAGCATCAGTCCTCTCTTGGTCAGGACCCTCTTGACCTCAAGGATGGTCTCTTTTCTGTCTTCAATATTCAACTCCTCGAGCTCCTCTCTGGTTTTGGAATTTAGAAATTTGATGATCTCAGTTGCTTATGTGGGCATCTCTCCCGGTTCTGCTCTTATCTTCTCGATAGCTTGCTGACTTCTTTGCACCAGCTCGTTCTACTCGAACATGATTTGTATCATCGACCATATTTCATTTATGGACTTGGTGATATCCATCCAGACACATTCTTTGACCTCAGCAAGTGTTTTTCCCGCCACTGTTTGCTTTTGAAGCTGTTGCAATTCTTGTTTTAGCTTGTCTGAAGTTTGTTTCTCACTGGAGTAGCTGGTTTGGAAGGAAGATTTGAGTTTCTAAAGGTTCTCAATATCCTTTTTGAGTCTGCTAATCTCTGTCTCTTGCAGATTCATCTCTTCCATGGATTTAGCAAGTTCAACTGCTTTCTCTAGAGCTGTCAATGGAGTTGCCAAGGGAATTTCTGCTACAGACGTTGTGCTTACTCCTGTGAGTGGAACTGAATTCAGTGGAATGACTTCCATGGGCTTTGACTACTCCTTCTCTTTCACTAGTTTCTCCAATTCTGCTTCCATTTCCTTCAACTGTGCGTTCTTCTCCATGATGAGCTTGAGAATCTCATCCTTTTCCCCTTCTGTCTTTGTTATTTCCTTTGACTGTGAATCTTCTGTTGGTGGTAGTTTCAACTGTTTCCTCAGAGATTCTATATCAGCATTTTTCTTCTTGAGCATATCCTCGACTGCTTTCACATTCGAGGGATCATATCCGATCTTAAGGACCAGTTCTTCCAACTTCTTAATCCTGTTATCCTTGGAAAAGGATGATATTTTTTCTAACTTCAGCTGCATCTGGACATTGTTCAGAGATGTCTGTAATTTAGTGGCTGCAGTCGAAGCACTTGCGAACATGGAGAAAATCATTTCCCCAGTTTGCATGTGCAGATCCATCTGATGAGTAGGATGCACATCTTTAGTCTGAAATTCAAACGTTACCCTTTTATAATCGGCGATCGCTTTCGGGTATGGAACCTGTGCTTGCAAAAATGCCATATGCATTCTACCCTTCTCAGTGTCGAATGCAGACAACAGAGTGTATTGTGCAATTTATGTTTGCTTCCAGAACTGAGCATATGTGTTGCTGGTCAGTGTCTGATTTTTCTTTTTGATCATATCATATTTCTCAAAAATACTCAGTTTTGGTCCTATTTTGCTTGGTTGGTTTATTGGTGGAGTATCTGTAGGCTTCTTGGGCAACACTGTGGTCATGATCTGTTTGTTGCTTGTACTAAGGAGCGACCAATCAACCTCCATAGTTGAAGTGGATTGGTTCTCTTGTCACCAGCCGTATCAGATGCTTGACTGGTTTTTGGCCTCTTGGTGTGTAATTGGAACTCTTCAGACGATACTTCAGTGATGGAAGGTGAACTGTCATTCCTGGGTCTTTTCTCCTTGGGAACCTGAGATGTAGTCGTCTGTGAGACAGTGACCAAAGGGTCATGTTGTTCTGTCTCAACCAGAGTGTTTGGCTCCCATTCTGTCTGGTTGGCGAACTTCTCTATCTCCGGCTTGGATGTGTGGACATATGGGATATTTTTATTCTTAACTCTCATCTCTGAAATTATCCCGCTAGGGTCATAATGCCATATGAAGCTAGCAAAAAACTTCATCTCCTTTAATATTCTATCTGCTTCCTCCCCAGCGCCTCGGCTATTGCAGATGAAAGACCCAATCTGCCCTTTGATTCTGAGTTGTTGCTTCTTCTTCAAAGACACAAAATGTATGTCGTCTGAGTTGATCATCTGCCTTATGTACTCCAGGGAAAATATCCTCACGGACAGGTATTTGGGTAACTTGTATGGAGCCAATTCACACCCATACACTCTGATCTCTGTGTGGTCCTGGTACAAGTACCAGTCTCCCATTTTTGTAAGGTCTGAGAGGTGTAGGACCCTCTGAATCTCCTCATTTATCCTAAGCTCAGGTCTGCCACTGAGCATGCTCACCACGGGATGGTAGAACTGCTCGATAAATTGTTTGAAGATGAATTCTGTAGAATTGCGTCTGAGCAGCGAAGTCCACGCTGTCACTGCCTGTGGCCTCCCATCCTTGTCCATCTTATGCATCGAAAAGGAGAATTTGTCAGCTTGAAAGAATATGAACATGTAAGCCAGTATTGAGGAATACTGGAACATGCCTTCTGTGGTGAAATTTGAGAATTGCTCATGAATGTTTTCTGCCAAGAAGGCGTTGTAGTCGAATTGAGTGGTGGGTTTCTCATCTATGGAGAAAATGGACAGAAAACCCAGTATGGGTTCATCCACCCATTAATCCAAAAAATACCCAAGCAAGGCGCAGAGTGACGAGATGACCTGGTTTCCCTTCATTGAGAACAGGGATGAAGGATACGGGGGATTTGTAGTAGGGAGTTGAGCCGCCTGTGGGAGAAAAAACTCGAAAATCTGAGCTCTTTGGGGGAAAGATAATTTCTGGTATAGTTCTGTGATGATTTCAAGATTGAAAGGTGAGGCGGATTTGGCTCTGGGTATCTGCATCATCTGATCAATGGCTTCTAGTGTAATTAAGAACAAAGTTTCTCTAGATGAAGAAACTATGGCTCTCTGGTCAGGGAGGTAGTGAGCTTGGCATTTGAGGGCGAATTCGGGGAAATGGTGAACCTGGGGGAAGAGATATAGGGGAAGGTTTGACTCCCAAAGCTTGATTTCATCACTTTGGTCCAGGAAGACATCCTTTAGCCATGACTGTAAATCTGCGAATTCGAAGTCGCATCTAGTGTCCATGATCAAATGGTCTTTGTCGGCTAGAGGGATCCTGTCGAGGTCGTCAGGAGGCGAGAGAAAAGGATTTTCCTTGCCCTCTTCTTTCTTTAATTTTGGCGCCATCATTGTAACAATACCTGAAAGTAAACAAAACGGTTAGTGGGGATGATTGTGGCTTTGGGCCACTGACTGTAATGAAGAGGAAAACGGGGAAAAATTATCTAGTGTGGCGACAGGGTAAAAGATGAGGGAATGAAGGGTGAAGGTAGTATTAATCAAACGGATACTCGTTGGGCACGGGAGATAGGTCAACAAGTTAATGGATAAGTTAGCCAATAATAAATGGCCAACGGGTCGTTTAGAGCGTGAGATGGCAGGTGACAACGACTAAAGAATACGGCTGGGTGACGTGGCGGGTATTGATTGGGACTTGATCATGGTGAATGGACTTGCAATAGGTTGAGAGGACTGACAGAATAATGAGATATGATCTTTAGGGGGAGAAACGTGGAAAATGACGTCAAGGGGTGACAGGGTATGTCAGACCGTGGGAGGCGGTGGGATTTGGAACCAATGAATTCTTGCCACATAGAGATAAGGTCCCCCTCAAAAAACAGTCCATTCCGGACCCCCCCCCCCTCTGTTAAAAACAGAATGGTCAGGGGGGTCCAAAAAACAATATGAGCCATCCATCAGCATGCCCGAGCCTGGACCGTAGATGTGTGTGCGATATTTAACTAACATTTCGGACCCCCCCCCACCATTAAAAGAAAAATTGTCGGGGAGGTCCGGAATCCAATCTGAGTGCGAACATATGGGCTATTCAGATATGCGCTTTTGTTATCTCTGATTCCAGACCCCCCCCCCCCCACCATTAAAGGTAGAATGGTCGGGGGGTCTGAAAAATCTTATTAACCGTAGATTGGGGCGCCCACTCCCCGACCGTTTATCTATGCGTTGTGCTTAACTATGAGCGCGAATGAATATGTGCTCCGAAAAACTTAGGATAAGTGCATATCGTGGGTTTTCCCAATATTTTCCATGTTTTTATCACCAAGGGGTTAAACATCAAACCTTTTGAACCTCAAAGATATAGTTCAACAGTGATCATAATGCTTGTTTTATTGAGATAAAGCAAACTACCCTATGCTCTAACCTAATTACCTATGACAATTAGCCCAGATTAAACTGTTGGACTAAGAAATTACTCTATCCTAGGGTTATCTGACCAAGATTAGGTAGTTTGGTCAAATTTATTCACTAACTAACCTAAATCACTTGGCTAAGATTAAACAGTTTAGCCAAGCTTATTCACTACTCCTATCAACATAAATTTAAAAGAACTTGGCCATGCTTGAACGGTATGGACCAAATCATTGTTATTGCATGGGGCTATATTGAATTTATTTTATGCCCTCTTTTATTCTTTTTCTTTCTTTTCTTTTCTTTTTTATTTTCTTTTCTTTCCTTTTTTCTTTTCTTTTCTTTTTTCCAAATTATTTGCAGAATGGAAAATCATTTGATAAATAAAAAACACTAAAGAGATAACATTTCAATCACCAGTTGATCCTATAAATTATAGGGTTATAACAACGGCTCCACCTAGGGATGGTACTCTCCTTGTGAAGTGCCAAGAATCCAGATTCCTAATGTCCTGAAAAACTTTCTCCATAGTTGTCTTTGTTGTTTGATTGGTTTTATTTTTGAAAATTGGAAGACAATGTTCAGTGGCTTAGGGCCTTCTCTGCGGGCTTCAACCATCTGATCAAAGTTATTCACTCAAAACTTGTAAGAAAAATGAAAATGGTTTGTACAATGGAAAGTGTGACTGTAGGTCTCTACTGAGAAGGTGAACAGCGTTTCAGCATTCTGCCATTTACAGGTCCTCCTGGCAGATTGGTCCCATCGTTGTTGTTGAACAAGAAGGCAGTATTTCCTATGAATGCTTGAATTATGAAAGGTCCCTTCCATAGACTGTCGAATTTTCCATGCTTCCCCTTATCCTTATTTTGGGCATCCCATTTCAGAACCAAGTCACCTAGCTCAAAGTCATCTTCTTTAATTCTTTTGTCAAAGATCTTCTTAATGCTTTCCTGGATGACCTGAGTTTCATTGTATACTTCTTCCCTATATTGTTGCAAGTGGATCATATGATTTATCCTTCTTTGGGAATCGTTGGGCTCTGCCTGCATCTCTTGTAGCAATTTCATTACAGCAACTCCTAAGGAAGTGGTAAAAACTGCTTGAGTGCCATAGACTAGCTGATATGGAGACATACCAATTGACCTCTTGGTGGTCAGTCTGTCGGCCCATAGTGCGAAAACTAACTTGTTATGCCATGAATTTTTGTTTTCTTACAAAGTCTTCTTAATAATTTTCACCAGGGTCTTATTGGATGACTTCACCAACCCATTTCCCTGAGGGTAATAGGTTGTGGAATGACCCAAACCAATATGATACTAGTTGCAAAAGTCTATGAGCTTCTTAGATCAGAAAGCAACTGCATTGTCAGTTATAATCTTTCTAGGACATCCAAAACGAGACAAGATATTATTTTCAAGAAATTTAATAATGACAGAATCATTAGCTTGCCTGCTTGGTACAGCCTCGATCCATTTTGTGAAATAGTCTGTAGCAGTAAGAATCCACCTATGCTAGCTCAAAGAGGGAGGATGTATTTCTCCGATAAAGTATAACCCCCATTGTTAGAAAGGAGCTTCAACAAAGATTGGTTTAAGGGGCAAAGGAAGGAGATTCTTTTTACCCTCGAAAACCAGACATTTATGACACGAAGTCACTTTCTGATGCACATCGGTGAACAGCGTAGGCCAATAGAATCCAACTCTGAGAATTTTATTAGCTGTGGTCTTCTAGATCAGATGACCACCACAGTCTCCTACATGAAAATCCTGCAATACTTTGTCATCTTTGTCTTTTAACAGACAATTCAACAAAATACCTCCAGGATCCTTCCAATATAGATTGTCTTCTAGAATGCAAAATTTTAATGCTTTCAATTTCAAGAACCTAGATTTAGTTTTGGTCAGACTAGGGGGAGCTTGTAAGTTATGCAAAACAAATATCAGGTCTGCGTACCATGGAGAGTTCATAAATACCTCTTTCACGCTTGGAGTCGTCTGCTCTCCCTGTTCATCTACTGCAGCTAAGAAATTAATATCAAGAGCATGGAAATTGGATTCAACCATTAACTTTGCTAGACCTTGGCCTTTAATCAGTTTAGTAAGCTTAATCTCTATGTCATACTCTAGAATGATAGAAATCCATTTTCCTCTTCGGCCATCTGGATTTTCCTCAGTTAAAATGTTTTTTACTACTGTGGTTGGAACATATGTGATGGTGTGGGAATGGAGAATATATACTCTAAAATCCTTTATGGCTTTTACCAAGGAAAAAGCTTGTTTCTCCATTATTTTATAATTCAAAGCAACATCTCTTAATGCTTTACTGAAAAAGGCTATGGGTTGTTCATACCCTTCGTTGTTTTTCTATAGTAATACTATTGCAATTGTGTGTTCAGAAGCGAAAGAAAAAAAGGTAAAAATCCTTAGTGAAATCAGGACTGATCAAGACTGGAACCTGTGTGAGTGAATGTTTAACCTGTTCAAAAGACTACTTAGATTCAATGTCCCATTTTATTTTTGTATCCTTTTTTAACATGTTTGCGATGTTCCTGAGAAGCTTGGCCAGGTTAGGTATGAATCTTCTCAGAAAGTTTATTTTCCCAATGAAGGATTGTAATTCTTTGATATTTCTTGGGTGTTCCAGTTGCTGAATGGCTTCTATTCTGCTGGGATCTATCTTAATTCCATCCTTATAGATTATGTGCCCCAACAGTTTACCTTCCTCTAATCCGAAAAGGATTTTCTTAGGATTCAGAGAAATCCCAAATTTCCTGCATTTCTCAAATACTCGTCTGAGATGTCTTAAGTGCTCATCAACGGATTCGGAATAAACAGTTACGTCATCCAGATAAACGACAATAAATTTTCCAAATTCTTCCATAAAAGCGATGTCCATCGCTCTTTGGAAAGTGGCCCCAGCGTTCATCAACCCAAAAGGGATTTTCACATACAGGAAGGTACCCCAAGGTGTTGTGAAGGTTGTTTTCTCTTGGTCATCTGGGTGAACGAGAACATGGTTATAGCCTGAAAAACCATCCAGTAAGGAGATTTGACTAGATCCAACTACCCTTTGTAATATGTGGTCCATTTTTGGCAATGGGTAGTTGTCCTTTAGAGAAACTTTGTTCAGGTTACAGAAATCAATGCAAAGCCTGATTTCCCCAGACTTCTTTCGGGTTGGGACCAAATTTGAAACCCATTTGGAAAATTGTAAGGGAACTATGATTTTAGCATCATACATCTTTTTGATTTCTTTTTCTATCAAGGGAACTTGGAATTGATTCTCCTAAGTTTCTGTCTGAAAGGCTTTTGATCTTCTTTTATTGGGATCCTATGTTGTATGATGCTTGTGTCATAAGATTTTAAATCTTCGTAACCCCAAGCAAACACATCCACATATTCCTTGAAAAGTTCAATGTATTTTAGTTTCTGCTCAGGAGGTAAGGATTTAGAAATTTTTACTATCCTGGGCTTCTCTTTTGTCCCTAGTTAACGTCTTCAACCTCTTTACCACTGGCTTCAATTTTTGTTTTTTTAGCTACATCATTAAAATCAAAAAGGTCTTCTAAAGGAACTAAACCCCTAGGTAAAACATTACTCTTTAAGTGCAAAACATCAGATTCTATCTCATCTTCACCTAACTCTCTTGAATCTATCTTATTTACACTATCATTTCCAAAATCAGATTTATTTACATTTTCATCCTCGTTTTCTAAGTCTATGTTTGTACACTCGAAATCATTTTTACATTGTAGAAAATATTCAATTTGATCATCGTTCCCAAATACCTGCTAGTATCTGATGTTGTCTGATACAGTCGGCTACACTTCGCTTCCACCGTGTATGGGCAGGTGGAATGAAAAGGTATCTTGCATGTAGCTGCTGACGTAGCTAAACCATCTACTAAAATATTCTGCCCCTTGGGCATAACTTGCAAATCAACTTCAATGAAACATTTAAGGGCATCCAAAATAGCATTCTTATAAGCTCTGAGATGGAGATGTTTTGTTGCATACTCACCTTTGATTTGTTTGATAATTAATTCAGAATCCCCCCTTACCATGATTTGCTTGGCACCAACTTTCTTTAGAAGTTTCAGACCGAGCATCCAAGCTTCGTACTCGACTATATTGTTAGTGCATTGAAAGTTCAATTTGTAAGAATGGTTTTCCGAATACCTGGATTTTTGATTGTGCAACCAAACTCCTGCTCCAGCTCCTTCTTTTCTTATGGCTCCATCGAAGTCCATGCTCCAGAAATCTATTGGCAGTTCTTCGTTGATTACGAATTTCTTCCCTTTTGCCTCAGTGGTTTCTTGATCTTCTTTCGAATCAAGTGTATCTTCTTCCAACTGAGCGATTTTCTCTCCCGTATCACTGTCATTATATAGGCTAAAGGAGTCTAGATCAAAATGCACAGAGTACAGAGGATAGTTATGTAGCTTATCTTGACTGTTGACCATATATTTCATCAGCGTCTCCCTGTACAATCTTCTCTGTTGCCCGAATACTGGGACGATGGCATATGACATATCCAACTGCAGAGTACCTTTCAACTTGACCCCCCAAGACCTGGACAACAACATACCATATTTCGGGGGAATTTTTGCAACCACAACATCCATGACCATGCTTTTTGCCGGAATCTGAACTAGAGTGATACACAAGTCCTTGATTAATCCGATGCATTTGACTTTGCTAGAGTCAAAAGAGTGTAAGTCCTTGTAAGGTCCGGTGACCTCGAGTCCCAGTTTTTCCATCACTGCTTTAGGCATCAGGTTATGGGAAGCACCTAAATCTAACATAGCATTATTCAGAATCAAGTCATGTATATTAAGGCTGATGTAAAAAGGAGCGACAACACCATTGTCGGTCTAACCGTCAATTTCATGGCCAAACAGAAGATCAAGTTGATCGTCGGTAAGATTTATAGTGTCTGAATGATTCGTTGATCCAACAGTTAAGGCCTTCATGCCTATATCAAGTTCAATGCTCAGCGCTTTGATCACCTGCAATCAGTAAGCGTCCTTACTCATCAACTCGGAAAGGGGAATGGGAATTTTCACTTTAGCTAATTCCCCTTCGAGGCTAAAAGGAGTAGGTGCTCTGCTTTGGCTCAGCAATTCTGATTTGTCCACCATAGTCTTCTGGGAAGAAGTATTTGGTGGGTTGGTTGATGAAACCTCGGTCTGCGTTGATCTTTGTAAAATGGTAAGGTTTCTTTTTGTTGGAGCTTCAGTATTGCCTTAATCAAGGATCTTTTTGGTAGAAGGCTCAGGGGATTTCTTGTTTTCGACCACTTTCTTTGTTTCGGTTACCTTTTTTGGGGAATTTTCATCCGTCTTCTTACTTCACAAATTGTACTACTTGTGTACCTCCATAATGGCATTTTCAAATGCATGTTGTTCAGTCTCTTCATCTTCTTCGCTCACCTGCGTTTGAGAGAGAAGGAAAAGTTCTTTCTCTTCCTGAGTGAGGAAAATAGCTTCATTGTCATGAATTCCCATGAGGTTTATGTGAGTGTCCTCCAATTCTTCAATTACCTCTACTCCTTCATTAGCATAATTTTCCTGTAGGGGTGTTCTGATCTATTAATCAGGACCCCTCTGTTCTCTTTGATCCCTAGGATCTCTCTGCCTGATTTGAGGAGGATTTCTTCTAAAGTTAGGATTATGAATTTGTGGAGTGGGTTGGTTTTCTCTAGGAGGATTTCTTTTGGATACAGTAAGTCTCTCCATCATCCTTTCCATTTCTCTAGCTAAGGAATCCAACTTGGCATCAGAAGAAGATGTGGAAGGTTCTTCTTTAATAGTGATTCTCCTCTCGGTCCTCTACCGGGCCCTTTTAGCCAACAGGTTGGCCTCCACACTTATTGCGCTTTTCTGCATGTCTTCCAGGGTGGTGGATTTTCTCTCCCTTAATTGATATGACATATTAGTGTCGAAACTGTCAGGGAATTTTATCAGTGCTAAACCTTGTGGGGGTTTAATATCGGCTGAAATTGCATTGTACATATTATTGAAGCGGGTGCAGTAATCTTGAACTGTTTCGCCTTGATTCCTTCTGATGTTTTCATATTCTGACAAGATTTGGAGAGGATTTTTCTTTACCTCCCATATGTCTAGAAAACTTCTTTGAAATGTTGTAAGGTCGAGCACTGAGGCAGCATGCAAACCCTTGTACCATTTCTTAACGTCACCGATCAAACTCTGCGCAAACAATCTCATTTGAACGTCAGCTTCATCTACTTCATGCAGATCAAAATAGTCATTCATTTTATCAATGTGTTGCTGCGCGCTCAAGGGCCCTGTTCCATCGAACTGTGGAAGTCTCATTTGATAATCCTGGGCCATAGCATGTAGAGGTGCAACCAACACCAAGGGAGCATATCTGGCTACCATGATAGGTGGAGGAGGTGGGACAAAAACCTGGATTATAGGTGGGGAAGTGACAGAAGATGAGGAGGAGGAGGGGCTTGCTAGCATTGAGTGAACGGTTTGAGGTTTTGTAGTGGGAGATAGTATTTTAGGGGTCTGGGGTTGCAGGCTTTTTGGGTCTAAAATGATTTTAGTTACAAAGCTATCAGATTTCGTTCTAAACAGGCTTTGTTTGAAAATGGTGTCAAAGCCGAGATCTTGAAGAGCAACGACTTCCTCTGGGAGGGAAAAGGACTTGTGAAGGAGACTATGACTCCCTGAACCTTATGTAATGGTTTTCTTTCTAAGTAATTGTTTTGGATTATCTGTCACTATTGCAAGTTCTCGGTCTGGGTGAGATCGAGTGTAAACTCTTTTAGGAGCCAGATTTTTCTAATTTTTATATATTTTTTAGTTTTATGAGTACGAAATTAATATGCAGAATCTTTTAACAACCTCTAAACATTATTTCTTTCTCAGATTTACAATTTGTTCAGAAACAAAGTCTTCTTCTAGGGAAAAAGAAAACGTGTGGTTGAAAGTTTGTTCAGTCTCCCCAGTGTGGTCGCCACTATGTTATCGCTCTGTAAATTCTTAGAGGTTGTCAGGGTAGAAGAAATTTACAAGAGGTAACTTTATCCAACCACTTCGAAACTGGAATCTAGCCCTACTAGTTTCAGAGAGGGATCTCTCTGTATGATTTAGCTCTGTTTTAACTTTACGATATTAGGCTAGTTAAACAAGATAATATTGAAAAGGTTTGTTGGTGTTTTCGTTAAGTTGGTTGAAGGGGATTTACGCATCCATTGGGCTATGGGGTCTGTATTATAAAGATAGAAATCTAAACCAAAAATGAAAGATTATTTTACAGGGCAAGATAATGCATTCATTGGATTCTTTAGCATTAAAGTGATGAACAGCAGAAAAGATAAGAATATCAATTAAAGTAAAGAAGCATTTAAGAATTTCTTCACTATAATATCAGAAGATAAACATTAAAACCTTTCAAAGTCAGAAAACAGGGTATACAAAGATAAATCCTGCAACATGCGTTACTTTTAAAAGATTAGATTGGAAAAACAATATGACAACTGAGTTAGAAGAACGTTCAACATAGAAGAGAAAAAACATCACCAATGAATAACACGCGAGAATCCTGTGAAAACGTCTCTTTGTATTAATGGAAGATCTCTTGATAAAGATTACAGTCTTGTAGCTTGCAGGGCGTAAAGATCAACCCTCAGTACTTCAAAGTTTGAAGTATTTATAATCAAAATTACATACGAGCCTGTCATTAAAGATCAGGACGTGGAAAACCAAATTTTCGCTAACTAACTTAACAAGATACAAAAATTTAGGAAATGGCTTGATGATGTGTTGAAACTTCATGCTGATTTCTGGAGTGAACCATTGGTGAGGCCTCTGCATGACCTCGTCTGACTGGATAGATGACTAAGCTTGGACACCTCATCGTCTACTCAATTAGATTGCAAATCTCTTCCCATCGAAGGTTACTAGGAACGCTGACTTTGAGTAATCTTCGGTATACTTCGTCCATCTCTGTGTACTTGGAAAAAGTTGGCTTGATGAGGAAGATGTACCGGATCTCATGCTGTATATTGATGTCTAACTGTAAAGCATCTAAGAATGCCTTGCCCGTGATACTGCCTTGTATTCCTGAGAATTTTGAGCTATCCTTAGCCACAGTGGCTAGTTTCTTCTTGTAATCGACAAGCGTCATTAACTTGTCATTTATAACTCTCAAACCAGGAAGGCCTTTCTTCTGCAGAGCTTCGATCTTGCTGAAAAATATTTGCACTCCTACGTCCATGGTCTGGACCTTTTCTTCTAGCTGTGGCATCAGTCCTCTCTTGGCCAGGACCCTCTTGACCTCAAGGATAGTCTTTGTTATATCTTCAATCTTCAACTCCTCTAGCTCCTCTCTGGTTTTGGAATTCAGAAATTTGATGATCTCAGTAGCTTCTGTGGGCATCTCTCCTAGATCTGCTCTTATCTTCTCGATAGCTTATTGACTTCTTTGCACCATCTCGTTCTGATTGAACATGATTTGTATCATCAGCCATATTTCATTCATGGACTTGGTGATATCCATCCAGACACTTTCTTTGACCTCGGCAAGTGTTTTTCCCGCCACTGTTTGATTTTGAAGTTGTTGCAATTCCTGTTTTAGCTTGTCTGAAGTTTGTTTCTCCATGGAGTAGCTGGTTTGGAAGGAATATTTGAGTTCCTCAAGGTTCTCAATCTCTTTTTTGAGTCTGCTAATCTCTGTCTCTTGCAGATTCATCTCTTCCATGGATTTAGCAAGTTCAACTGTTTTCTCCAAAGCTGTCAGTGGAGTTGCTAAGGGAATTTATGCTACAGACGTTGTGCTTACTCCTGTGAGTGGAACTGCGTTCAGTGGAATGACTTCCATGGGCTTTGAATGCTCCTTCTCTTTCACTAGTTTCTCCAATTCCGCTTCCATTTCCTTCAACTATGCGTTCTGCTCCATGATGAGCTTGAGCATCTCATCCTTTTCCCCTTCTGTCTCTGCTATTTCCTTTGCCTGTGAATCTTCTGTTGGTGGCAGTTTCAATTGTTTCCTCAAAGATGCTATATTAGCATTTTTCTTCTTGAGCATCTCCTCGACTTCTTTCACATTCAAGGGATCATATCCGATCTTGAGGACCAGTTCTTCCAACGTCTTAATCCTGTTATCCTTGGCAAAGGATGATATTTTTTCTAACTTCAGCTGTGTTTGGACATTGTTCAGAGATGTCTGTAATTTAGTGGCTACAGTGGAAGCACTTGCCAACGTGGAGAAAATCATTTCCCCAGTTTTCCTGTGCAAATCCATCTAATCAGCAGGATGCACATCTTTAGTCTGAAATTCAAACGTTGCCCTTTTATAATTGGTGATCGCTTTCGGGTCTAGCACCTGCGCTTGCAAAAACGCCATATGCTTTCTACCCTTCTCAGTGTCGAACGCAGACAACAGCCTGTGTTGTTCAGTTCATGTTTGCTTCCAGAACTAAGTATATGTGTTGCTAGTCAGCATCTGATTTTTCTTTTTGATCATATCATATTTCTCAAAAATACTCAGTTTTGGTTCTGTTTTGCTTGGTTGGTTGATTGGTAGTATCTGTAGGCTTCTTGGGCAACATTGTGGTCATGATATGTTTGTTGCTTGTACTAAGGAGCGACCGATCAACCTCCATAGTTGAAGTGGATTGAGTTCTCTTGTCACCATCCATATCAGATGCCTAACTGGTTTTTGGCCTCTTGGTGTGTAATTGGAACTCTTCAAATGATACTTCAGTGATGGAAGGTGAAGTGTCCTTCCTAGGTCTTTTCTCCTTGGGAACCTGAGGTGTATTCATCTGTGAGACAGTGACCGAAGGGTCCTGTTGTTCTGTCTCAACCAGAGTGTTTGGCTCCCGTTTAGTCTGGTTGGTGAACTTCTCTATCTCTGACTTGGATGTGTGGACATATGGGATATTTTTATTCTTAACTCTTATCTCTGAAATTATCCCACAGGGGTCATAATGCCATATGAAGCTAGCAAAAAAATTGATCTCCTTTAACAGTCTATCCGCTTCCTCCCCAGCGCCTCGGCTATTGCAGATGAAAGACCCAATCTACCCTTTGATTCTGAGCTGCTTCTTCTTCTTCATAGACACAAAATGTACATCGTCTGAGTTGATCATCTGTCTTATGTACTCTAGGGAAAATATCCTCACGGGAAGGTATTTGGGTAACTTGTATGGAGCCAATTCGCACCCATACACTCTAATCTCTGTGTGGTCCTGGTACAGGTACCATTATCCCATTTTTGTAAGTTCTGAGAGGTGTAGGACCCTCTGAATCTCCTCATTTATCCTCAGCTCAGGTCTGCCACTGAGCATGCTCACCAAGGGATGGTAGAACTGCTTGATAAATTGTTTGAAGTTGAATTATGTAGAATTGTGTCTGACCAGTGAAGTCCACGTTGTCACCGCCTGTGGCCTCCTATCCTTGTCCATATTATGCATCGAAAAGGAGAATTTGTCCACTTGAAAGAATATGAACATGTAAGCCAGTATTGAGGAATACCGAAACATGCCTTCTGTGGCAAAATTTGAGAATTTCTCATGAATGTTGTCTACCAAGAAGGCGATGTAGTCAAACTGAGTGGTGGGTTTCTCATCTGTGGAGAAAATGGACAGAAAGCCCAGTATGGGTTCATCCTCCCATTGATCCGAAAAATACCCAAGAAAGGCGCAGAGTGAC
The DNA here is from genome assembly GCA_009831015.1 of Picea engelmannii. Classification (NCBI taxonomy): domain Eukaryota; kingdom Viridiplantae; phylum Streptophyta; class Pinopsida; order Pinales; family Pinaceae; genus Picea; species Picea engelmannii. The sequence continues at coordinate 617,149 of ML782981.1, forward strand.
GAGATGACATGGTTTCCCTTCACTGAGAATAGGGATGAAGGATATGGGGGATTTGTAGTAGGGAGTTGAGCGGCATGTGGGAGAAAAAGATCGAAAATCTGAGCTCTTTAGGGGAAAGATAATTTATGATATAGTTCTGTGATGATTTCAAGATTGAAAGGTGAGGCAGATTCAGCTCTGGGTATCTACATCATCTGATCAATGGCTTCTGGTGTAATGAAGAACAAAGTTTCTCCAGATGATGAAACTATGGCTCTCTGGTCGGGGAGGTAGTGAGATTGGAATTTGAGAGCGAATTCGAGGAAATGGTGAACCTGGGGGAAGAGATATAGGGGAAGGTTTGACTCCCATAGCCCGATTTCGTCACTTTGGTCCAAGAAAACGTCCTTTAGCCATGACTGTAAATCTGGGAAGTCGAACTCGCATCTGGTGTCCGCGATCAAATGGTCTTTGTCGGCTAGAGGGATCTTGTCGAGGTCAACAGGAGGTGGGAGAAAAGGATTTTCCTCGCCCTCTGCTTTCTTTAATTTTGGCCCCATCACTATAACAATACCTGCAAGTAAACAAAACGGTTAGCGGGGATGACTGTGGCTTTGGGCGACTGACTGTAACGGAGAGGAAAACGGGGAAAAATTCTCTGGTGCGACAACAGGGTAAGAGATGAGGGAATGAAGGGTGAAGGTAGTATCAAGCAAATGCATACCCGTTGGGTGCGGGAGACAGGTCAGTAGGTTAATGGATAAGTTAGCCAATAATAAATGGCCAACGAGTCATTTAGAGTGTGAGATGGCAGGTGACAACGACTGAAGAATATGACTGGGTGACATGGAAGGTATTGATTGGGACTTGATCATGGTGAAGGGACTTGCAATAGGTTGAGAGGACTGACAGAATAATGAGATATGATCTTTAGTGGGGAAAACGTGGAAAATGACGTCAAGGGGTGACAGGGTATGTCAGACCGTGGGAGGCGGTGGGATTTGGAACCAATGAATTCCTTCCACGTAGAGATAAGGGGCCCGCCAGAAAACAATCCATTCTGAACCCCCCCCCCCTTGTTAAAAACAGAATGGTTGAGGGGGTCCGAAAAACAATATGAGTCGTCCATCAGTGCGCCCGAGCCTAGACCGTAGATCTGTGCGCGATATTTAACTAACATTCTGGA
>ML782981.1:618513-632703 GCA_009831015.1 Picea engelmannii
GATGTGCTTAACTGTGAGTGTGAAGGAATATGTGCTCTGAAAAACTTAGGATAAGTGCATATCGTGGGTTTTCCCAAGCTTTTCCATGTTTTTATCACCAAGCGGTTAAACATCAAACCTTTTGAACCTCAAAGATATAGTTCAACAGTGATCATCATGCTTGTTTTATTGAGATAAAGAAAACTACCCTATGCTCTAACCTAATTACCTATGACAATTAGCCCAGATTAAACTGTTGGACTAAGAAATTACTCTATCCTAGGGTTATCTGACTAAGATTAGGAAGTTTGGTCAAATTTATTCACTAACTAACCTAAATCACTTGGCTAAGATTAAACAGTTTAGCTAAGCTTATTCACTAATCCTATCAACATAAATTTAAAAGAACTTGGCCATGCTTGAACGGTATGGACCAAATCATTGTTATTGCATGGGGCTATATTGAATTTCTTTTATGTCCTCTTTTATTCTTTTTTCTTTCTTTTCTTTTCTTTTTTCTTTTCTTTTCTTTTTCCTTTTCTTTCCTTTTTTCTTTTCTTTTCTTTTTTCCTTTTCTTTTTTCCAAATTATTTGCAAAATGGAAAATCATTTGATAAACAAAAAACACCAATGAGATAACATTTTAGTCACCAGTTGATCCTATAAATAATAGGGTTATAACATGTTTCTCTTGGGATCGCTTCATTCTTTCCACAACTGACAGGGGCTTCAACTGCGCCTGTATTGTCTCTGCTTGATGCTTCGCTTCCTGGAGCTGTGACTCCAATGCCTTCAATTCTAGATTATCAATGAGTCGCTCATACATTTGGACACTACGATCACTCAGTTGCTTGCATTCCAGGGCAAGGACTTGTATTCTTTCAACTGCGCTCCGGGCAGTTGCTTCTCTTTGATCCCTTACATCCTGCGGGGTGTCGAGCATGGTGCGGAGCTCTAAGTCTGTTATTCATTATTGTAGCTGTTGGATAGCTTCTGCGAGCTACTCTACTTGATGCATGACTTGATCTTCTACCTGTGGGTCTAATCCTGTCACAAAGTGGAGTGCTCTATTGACTGCTTCTTTCACTTCGAGTTGCTCTGTGAGCAACTATTCTTTTTCTTGTTGCATATGTGCTTTCTCTTCTTCAAACATTGCCTGGAGAGAAACCTTCTCATGTTCTGCAACTCTGCATTGTTCTACGATTATGCCTTGCACTTGCTTCAAGGCCTGGGTGGCTTGTTCTATTTCTTCTTATGCGCGACGAAGGTGAGATTCGACCGCATCAGCTAGTCGACGGAGTTGGGATGGCTCATCTCCCAACTCTGGTTCTCCTGATGGCAAGGGAAAAGTTGACACTGCGCAGCTAGACTGAAGGGCCTGTTGTACCCCTCAGAGTTTGACCTCAATTATGTCATATATTTCCTCCTGCTTGGCTTCTTTTTTCTCCACAATTTCCCGCGAAGCATCGTTTAGGGCTGCTATGATGAAGTCAAAATCATCGGTAGTGAGCATAGTCTTCATCTTAGTTATGGTGGCTTTGGATTTATTCTGGGAAGAGGGTTTATGGGGAGAAACCTTCCTCTTCTTCGCAGGATCAGCCTCATCTCTAGGTGGTTTTACTTCATCTTGCTCCTGTTTAGTTTCTTTTCCATTTATCTCTTCGACTTCGTCATCACCCCCTCAATCAAGTGATACTGAAGAAATTTTTCCTGAGGCGCTGCTTAAGTCTTGGACATCTTCAGTCTTCTTCCTTCTACTGGTTTCGTGTGTGTTCTGTTCATTGTGGGTGGCCTTCAGGCTATCCAGTTCAGGGTCAGACATCTCTACAGGGTCAACGGGGATAAGGAGGTCTACGGACCAGTCCTTAGTGATCTCCTCAAGGTCCTCTTTCGTGAGTTTGTAGTATGACTGAAGCTGCTCCTTATGTTCATCGACTCACGTTGTAATGTAGATGAAGTGTCGATCTGCACAGAACTTCATCAGGGGTCAGAACCTATGTAGGATGTTTGGAGTCATGTGAGGTTCAACTTCGATGGTTGTCTTCAGCTGAAGGTAATATGTGTTAAAAACAACGTTCGACTACCATTGTTTGTTCATATCACTCGAGTACAAGAGTGTAGTGAACTTTGCAGTAAGTGGCTCGAACAGTTCAATATCTGGGAAGGTCGCACCTTCGGGCATCTCCCAGGCAACAAAGGCGATGAGGATTAGGAGCCAGCTAAAGTGAAACTCATAGCCCTGATCCTTTGCTTCAAGGCAGTCTAGTTCAAGCTGATTAACTAGGTACTTCACTCAGTTCATCTATAGGCCTTCTACACACTTCCCGACGAGGTCAATGACAAAGCATGTGACCTGCGTAGGTCTATTCTTCCTTACTAACTTTCTGGCTATTAACTGGTAGGATAGGTGCATTGTGCCATTCTAGATAGAGGCTACCTTGTAGCCTCGCGTCCCCTTTTCAACATCGTCGTATGTATCCTTGATCTTCTGTGCTAGTGCACGGTCTGTGGCTTTTCCTAGATAGAACTCTTGCGGGTAGAGTCCTTGCATACTCAATCCTGTGATCCTATGGATCAACGTCAAATCGAATGTGATACGACGATCTATCCATAAGTAGCCGCCATGGTAACCTGAAAGGAGTAGCTTGAAACAGGTGTTGACTTCCTAGTGCCTTCCAAAGTGTGGGATTTTCATTACGTTTAACTGGGTGGAATGCGCGAGGTTCATCATCCATGGTTGGGGGATTATATTTGAGTTCTTCCCCTTCGTCCTAGTTAGGTATTTATACGGGGTGAGCATACTATAGTTCTTGCAATCTGTGAGGTTAAAGTCAACAGAATAAGTAGAAAACAACGTAATGGATCTTTCCAATGGACAAGAGACATTCATTAATTCAGTTATGTCTGTTACGGCATGATCCCAACGGCCTGGTGGCGAAATTTATGACCATAAATGCCTTTCTACATGTCGGTCTAATAGTTATACTATTCCCAATGGCTATATTTCTTCGCCATGGTGAAGTGCCATGTGACGTTGTTCTGATATCCTGATGAAGTTCCTATTTTGCAAATTTTCCATTTGCGAAGTTCCCTCTGGAACCTTCTGTAACTTTTCAATCTTTTCTCTCCTCTTGCTGAGATTTCGAGCCTTCTTTCTGGTGAGCTTCATCTCGTTATTTCTCTTTCCATTCTGACTCTTGTCTTCTTTTGGCATAGTAACTTCACGTTGTTGAGAGTCTTTCCTAAGATCCAAGGGTAAGACTTCTTCTCTAACTGGGGTAGATGCTCTACTCTCATGTACCTCGTGTGTCCTTCCAACTTCGACATCCAAGCCTCTGGTCCTAAGTAGCTTTAATCTCTTCTCATGTTATTTAATCAACTGCGCGATACTCCTAGTCATGAAATCTTTCAACTCTTGCTTCTTCTTCTCTAAGACATCTTCTTCCTTCCTTCTGGCATGATCTCTTTCAATCCAAGGTTTTCCTAGTAACATAGAAAATGGAGCGTTGTTCTCAATAAATTTAACAACTTCAAAATCTTCCTCTGTCAAAGTTCCATTGGCATTCATAGATATATGGGTAAGTCTTCCACATAGGGTTATCAATTTTCCTTTGAATAATCCTATTCCTCCCAATGAAGGAATCATGGCAGGCTACCCTAAAATTTCCCAAGTTCTTTCTGTCATGATATTCACCTGTGTTTCCTTATCCAGAACACAGTCAATGTTGAAGTCTCTTATTCTTGCTTCAATGCACTCTTTTTCTTTGAAGATCTCTGATAAGATGATATGTCAGTGGTCATTCAGGGTTTCTTTCATCTATAGAAATACTTTCTCTGATTCTTTCAAGGGTTCTGTCATAATCTCAGTTTATGGATCTGCCTTAGGGTTTTCTTGGTTCATATTCATTCTTTCAACCTTAGGAATCATTCTAAGGCAATCCAAAACTTCATGGTCCATAGCTCTACAACAAAGACAACTAGATATTCTACCAGGGAATTCCTTAGCCAGATGTCCCGATCTTCTGCAACTGTAACAAAGGGTTAATCCTCTCTTTCTTTTAACTGATCCCCAGCCTTTCCTGCACTATGCGCTAGGATCCTGGTAGCTAACCTGCAAAAAAATATTTCTAGGATCCTGCATCCATTTGTTAGTCCAAACATTCTCTCTATGTATAGGTATAACATATCTTTCATTATTCTTATCAGATCTACTCATATCAAATCTTCGTTCATCTATCAGTGCCCTAGTTTTCAAGCTAGGACATAATCTATCAACCATACCTAGATCCATACTTTAGAAACAAAAATTTTCACTTATCTTACTTCTACAAAGAACAACGCTTCCAGATCTAAAACTTTTCACTATTCTTACCTCTATCATAGCACAAAGTGTTTAGATCTTACCTCTTTTCTTCATATCTGACCTCTTTTCTTAAGATCTGACCCTTCCTCTTGGTACAGAGATCCATAGATCAAGTAGTACTCCGTATTAGGAAAATTGTTCTATGCACGAAGATTTTCTCTTTTTCAGTTCAGATCTTCACACAAAGCTCCTTTTTCCTCAGTTCCCAGCAATCACATTTTTAGGTCAGATATTTGCACAAATATTCTTCTTCCTCAGTTCCCAACAATCACAGTTTCAGGTCCCAACAATGAAACCATTTGTTGGCACAGGGGCAGACCCAGGGTTCAACGCTACAACAACACACCAACAAAACCTTAACTACCGACCCTTTCAGCAACACCTACGAAACAAATGAAGTCTCACTCGAGGTAGAGGTAGGGGTGGTTGCAAGACTCCAGTGTCTGCAACCTTAGCTGGGACACAAATCTGTGATTCTAACACTTAACAGAGCACTCAACAACTAACAATCATCAATATCCAGTTCTTAGTTACAATGCAATTAAATCCTAATTACAGAGTATCACAGTATTCATTCAAATCTAAGGTAATTAAGCACTAAGAATATGTACATAATTTAGATCTAACATCCATCCATATCATTAAGCACAAAGCATCAACATATCTATCTATCATTCATCTATATCGAAGCACTAAGCAAGTAAACATAGAAACACATCAATACATCACACAAAGCAGAGCAACACAACATGTACGTGGTTCACCCCCACCTTGGAGCTATGTCCACCAACTCTTCTCTTCTTTATTAACTTCTTCAATCAGTTACATGCACAAAGCCACAAAAACCCTACTCCACAGAGGATAGGAGATATGCGCACCTCGCTAGATCCTCATTCCTCGATCTAGGTTACAGCACTAAGCCTCTTCTCAATCTCTTACGCTCACTTGCACTGAGATCTGCAATCCTCATACAGTATGCACAAAAGAAATCTCCACTCAGCACTTAGCACTTTCGATCACATAGATCGAACTCTAGCACTTAACACACTGCCCTCTTCTTACATCACCTAGCTACTTATTTATACATTACAAAGTAGGCCTAAGCATGGGTAAACCATGGGTCGACATCCCCATACCCATTACATAATCCCAAATCCCAAAAAGGGCCCTAAAAGGGGTCGAGATCCCGCGATCTCCACTTTGTCTTGTGCTCTGCCTTCGACAGCCTGTCGAAGTCCCAAAATTAGGTCAAACATGGCCAAGAATCCTCAAAACTTGGTCAAGGGACAACAATAGTTATCTTAGAAGAAGACCTTCAAGGATTTTTTGACTCCCCTTCTGAATATTCATTTGTGTTTCCTATGTTCTCCAATCTCGATTGGATTTTCTTCCCATTATAAAGCAAGGAGAGGGATTTGGAGTCTTCTTTAGAACTTTGGAAAAATATTTATAAGGTGTAGGTTGAACCTGCAAATCTAGTTTCACCACTTATTCATGTTCCAGATTTGTGTCCCTTTCTTCTTCCTTTGATTCCTCTACTTCCTCATTTTCTTCCTCTACCTCTTCTGAGTATTCCTTATTTTCCTCTTCATCAGCCTCCTCTCCTTCTTATGCATTGAGAGCTGAGTCTTCAAGATCATTAGGGGATGGGTCTGGATCATTCTTACGTTGACCTAGCCCTCCATGTTCCTCTTCAATCTATTTTTTTGGATCTTCTAAATTTACGGTTTCCTCAAGGTTCCAAAGAAATTCATAATTGTTGCTTGATGAAGGTGGACCCTCTTGTGATGGCTTTGGTTGAGATGACCCTTTTCATTGAAAATTTCTTCACCTACTTGGAACTGTATTGAACTCAGATTCCTTCCTTGACAACAACTTTGAAGAAGGCCACTCTTTTTGGTTTTTTGGACAGCTTTCAGAAAAAATTCCATGAGCATGAAAAACCATGCACTTGAAAGGGATCTGCTCATAATCTATCACTTGATGATTACTCCCCCCATCTAGGTTATTTTTCAAATATTCTAGGAACCCTTCTCCAAATCCACCTACATGCATATTCTTTCACAAGAATATAGATTCCCTTTGGGTTATTCTCTATCGAAATATTTTCCAAGCTTGTTTCCAATCTCTTTTAGGGAACCATCGTCCCATAAAATCAATGGAATATGAGGTAACCTTACCCACACAAGGGTTGTTGTAATCTCATGTTAAATGTTAAATTTGAGGGTCCATGGGGAGAGATACATTCCCTTGGAACTCATGAAGTATGGTCCAGACCTGAAAATCACATCTCTCTCTCTTCGTTGTTTAAAAAAATAAAAACACAATAACCATGACCAAAAGAAAACAAGGTTACATGTCATTTTATCTTAGAGGACCAATACTTTTCCACCCATGCTTCCACCCAAACTTGTAAATTTTCTATCCAAAGCTTACTCAAACAGGATGAGAGATTTCTTTCTTGGCTCCAAAGATGGAACATACAAGTGAGGGATATCTTCTAATCTTTTGATAAAATGATGAGGTTCAGGTTGACTTCATTTTTGTGGAATCAAGGACCAAACCAAGGTACTAAATGCATTTGTGCTTCCCATAGTTAAGTTCTCGGCTCTTAGAGAAGACAACGAGTGAATTTCTTAGTAGATTGGCACACCCACGAGGTTCCAAATTTCCATCTTGCAAATTCCTCTAGCTAAAAAATGCAATTCCTCTATGAAGCAGGCCGATAGATTATGCCCATAGACTTGACCTGCACTAGCTCTTTGTAGCGACTATAATAGAAATGGGTTCAAGTGGTAGTGGCTAGGGTAAACCCTAGCCGATGAATGAGGCTCAACATTGTTCCTTGTTCAATTCTTACAACCTATACGACAAGAATTCTTTTTTTTACAATAATTGGAAGATTTTATATTTATCAAAAAAGGGTGCGGCCAAAGATTGCTATGTCTTACAAAAATCCCATAGGAAAGGAAAAAATATGGTACTCCAACAAGATACTAGTCCTATATGTCCATAAATATGTCATGTCTCCTAATGGAGAATATACATTACAAAATCTTACTGTATATACTTGAAAAAAGATACCAAGTATGCAAACAACTAAGAAGAACATCGAGTACCATCTTTTGGGTGATCAAGAGGGTCCATGTCTTCCTTTCTTGTTTCTCTAGCTGGAAGGTTCATATAAGGAATAAGGTGCTCCACTAATGGGGAAGAACCATTTTTAGTCAAATATGTCTCCAGGGCCAGAGGTGATGATGTAGATTGAGCTTGCAAGTCGGCCAATTGGGATAAAAGTGTGCCCATTTCATCATGTTGTTGATGCATTGTGGTTCTTTGCTAGATCAAAAAATTTAGTATAAACGTCACCTAGGAGGACATACCTTGAATCATAATTTGTAGTTGTTGTAGAGAACTCCATGAATATTCCAAATTGTACGACTGTCCCTGGGAGGGCTCCAGTTCCCCACCATTTTAATTTTCTATTATGACTTCTAACAACCAATTCCAATTAAGCGTGCCCCAAAGAGAATGAGAAGCACTAGAAAAGAAACCCAGTCCTAAGGCCATGTCTTGATAAAAAATCCTCTGACTAAGCCGCCAAATCCATCATCTATGCTTCCAATTCAGCTTCTCCTCCATTACTTATTGCTTAGGGTAGACCTATCATAGTTGTGTTCCCATCGTGCCTGATATTTTAATATTCTCAATACATCCAAAGTCCAAACTCACGTTGAATTGACGATGCCAAGGAAACTGATAATTTCCTTCACGCCTGAAGATTGGGAGGAGGCTCTGCTGACGAGGCCCCCAATTTCTCATTCATAACCCCCAAATCCAGACATCCTCCCTTGTTTTTTGCACTGAAATATTCCACCATGATGGTATCCCCTCCAGACCTATGAATTCCTTGTTCTTGTTGTAGTCAATGAACCAATATCCCTTATCCACGATGAAATGTCTACGCTGAAGCGTTTTGATATTTCTCTCACACCCGAATTAGAAACCACGAGCTAACATGATGGAAAATAGGGGGTGTACCAGGATGGTTAGTCCTTCATTAATTGCAAATGTCTCATCCTTGGCCATCCACATGATCTCCATTATCTGCATCTAGACAATCATGCTACTAACCACATGAAATGTCCCACATCGACCACAAAATGAGCATGCAAAGGGTATATAATACCAATCCTTCCTTGTGTAAGCATATGGAGGAAATTGTTAAGCTAGCAGAAAAACATACAACCCCACGCTCGAGTGTGCCACCCATTTGTTGTGCATGAATTCTGATGTGATAAACATCAATTAAGGAATTATGGTGTGAGAGGATCTCCCATTGACACAAAAAATCCATTTTCCCCTAAAGTGGATAGGTTGGTTTGATTGTCAGCAAGACCATTATTTTTCTAATAAAATAAATAAATAAATAATAATAATTAAAGATAAATTAAACTCAAGATAGTAAAGATACATATAATGAAAAAAATATAATAAAGATAAACATAATTACATTAAAAATTCTTATTATATTAATTTATTTAATTTATTTAATTTATTTCAAATAAAAATTTGAAGATAATAAAAAACATATTAAATATTTGTAAATTTAATAACATTAAAAAAATTTATTATATTAATTTATTTAAAACAAAAATTTCAAAATAATAAGGAACTTGTTAAATATTCGTGAATTTAAAAGGATTTCATGAAATAAAACTCAAGATAAGTTGAAACAATATAAATATTAAATTCATTATATGATTAATATAACCTTTAAAGCAATTTAAAAAAAAACACAAATTTATTAAAATTTACAATCAATTTGTATTTATTTATTTTATTATATAAAGTTATGATGAATTTATCGTAGTTTATTTTATTATTATTATTATTAAACTTGTAATATGAATTTTATGTTTTCTCGTCATGTATAAGATTAAGTTAGGTTGAATTGGAATTTGAATGGATAGTCTAGATGATGACCCACTTAGGAAGGAATAGAGAGGTTCTAAAAAGAGAGATTAGACTGCAATTGGCATCGAATCTAGAGTATGTCTATAAACTACTTTTAGTTGGGTGGCTACAATTGGCTTGCTAAGGTGCTGCAAAATTCACAAAACATTAACCATACCATTTGATAGGAATGATAGCCTACCCAAAAATCTTAACAATTGTATCCTACTCAAAAATATTAATAACCTTGAAATAAGTTTTCCAAAAAATTTAATAACCTCTTAAATTGTAATTTTAAATACAACATATATATTAAGTAAAATAAAATACAAATAATTTTCTTCTAATAATAAATCATTGAAATCATTTCCAATAACTAAAAAAATAATTGATTATATCATAGAACCCCAATTGCTTTCATATAATTATGATGTTGAGCACGACCCAATTGTTTTTATATAATTGAGATGCCACGACTCCACATTGCTTTCATATAATTAAGATGCCATATTTGGAGCATGTGACCTAAACGTGTGTTTGAAAATATGACAAAATTGACTTTAGTGTTAATCTTTTAGATGGAGATGGGTTGGAAATTTTTGAGAAGGAGATGGATACCGGATTCCAAGGAGTTGAATTGGTCTAATTTCCCTGTGATTTAGATGACCACCGACTTTACTTTAAAAACAGTTAAATTGGTATTGGGATTTTATTGAAATTTGAAGTTTATGGTTTACTTTTTCCAAGTCTTAGGTGAGCGTACATTTCTACGCAAACAATTCCAATTATGTTGGCCCACCTATACCAATAAAATCATTCACAAAATATTCACCCTTGACTTATCTATTTTCAAGTTTTATCGAGACAACATTGCACTCAAACTTTAGAGATCGTCCCCCGATCCTCTTACACTACCAAGGCATATTCGTTCTTGCACCAAACCCTTCGCACACAATTAGCTTGATTTTCATTGCAATGACCTTTAAGCATTAATCCAAGCCTTAATAAGCACCAATTCAACAAAACAACTTGGCAAGCCACCTTGGTTTAGGTCAGCAATACATCGTGTTATCGTATAAGTTGTAGGTTGGGAAAAGCCCGACCCAACCACCAATTGGCGACAACTTAGAGAGCACCTACCCACCGTCACCTTAGGAAGGTGTTCCCATCATTTTAGAGGTGAGGTAGTCACCTCAAGGGGGAATCTTGGTGACCCTAGGCGGGATTGAGATGGAAAATGATAAGTATGGATGGATGTCCCTAAAGGTCAATTATAAATGGTAGAAGGAACTTGGAAAAGAGTCTTGGGAAATGTTAAGTGTTTCCAAATGAGTTGAGTGACTTGCCAAGAGTAAGGTACCTGCCCGAGACACAATGAAAACCAAGGATACTTGTAATATGTTAGTTGGAAAAGCAAGTTAAGCTTGTTGTCCCTAATTACAGCAGTAAACTAATTAGTATATCAACAATAAATGTTAATCAAAGAGTGTTTTAAGAGCTTGGATAAAACAACATACAAGTACAAGAGTTAGACTAGATAAAGATTATGACTTAGAATGCACTTTGACACTTGATTAGCAAATGTTAGGTGACTAATTCTACAGAAAACTAACAGCCCTAATGGTTGTAGCAAACTAGGTTAGATATGAGAAAATTTACCCACTAAAAGTTACTCCTAGTTATCCCAAAAGATGTGCCTAGGTTAGTAGAGAGTTAGGGCAAAGTTAGGGATCAATCCTAGGGTAAGTTTAGGAGTTATTAGGGGTTAGAGGGTTAGAGAGTTAGAGAGAAAAGAGCCAAAGATAGCGAAAATTCCAGTCCAATACTTCTCATAATGGGAGAGTTATCATTTAAAATGAGATCTTATGATCTCTATTTATACAAAATGTCACTAACATAGTTTGTCCACATTAGCAAGGGTAAAACATAAGACAAGGGGTCCACAAACCTTATCTTACCCCTTGCAACCAAATAATTGTTGATGATCAACCAGAGTTATTATTTGGGCCTGAAGTTGATGGAAAATCTGAAAGTGGTGTTGTACCTCCTTTTTATCTTAGTTTAAATATTCATGACAAAACTTTGCACATTTCCATGCTAGACTATGGTGCTTCTCACAACCTCATGCCTAAGGCTGTTATGAAGAAATTAGGACTTGAGATCACTAGACCTTACAAGGATTTATATTCTTTTGATTCAAGTAGAGTTAAATGCATAGGTCTTATCAAAGATTTGTGTGTTACTTTATCTTAAATCGTAGCAAAGAGCATGGTAATGGACATAGTTGTTGCATACATACCTCCTAAGTATGGCATGTTACTATCTCGCTCATGGGGAGCCAAGTTAAAGGGTGCCCTACAATTGGACATGTCTTATGCCACCATCTCATTATTTGGTCAACATAGGAGATTATACAGGGAGACACTGATGAAATACATGGTTAGTAGTCAGGATAAACCACATAATTATCCCTTATATTATGTTCATTCATACCTTGACTCTTTTATTTTATACAATGATGGAGACATGGAAAGACAAATTGCAAACTTGGAGGATGATGTTTATAACTCGAAGGAAAACAAAACAACCCCTGAAGAAGACAAAACATTGATGATACAATCTGATGAACCAAAAGAACCTTTGTGGAGTTTAGACTTTGATGGTGCAGTTAGTAAGGAAGGATCGAGAGCTGGAGTGTGGGTTTCAAATTCAAAAACAAGATATACATAAATCCATTCCTACAAGTTGAATTTTCAGTGTACCAATAATATAACTGAGTATGAAGCCTTAATGCTAGGTTTGCAATTGTTAAAAAGGATTGGTGCTAAGAGAATTTCAAGAAGGGGTGATTCTTAACTCATAATAAAACAGATCAAAGGTGAATACTCTGCTAAACACCCAAGACTGAGAGCCTACATAAATAATGTTCTAGATTTCCTACAATGCTTTACTGGATATGATTTGCAGGCCATTCCCAGAGACCAAAACATTCTTGTTGATGGTTTGGCTACCTCAGAAGCCACTTGTAAGATACCATTTCATCCAAATCGCCAATATATAATTGAAGTGAAGTGTAGACCTGTTGTCCCAGACAACATCAGGTATTGGCAAGTTTTTGGAAATGATGAACAAATTGAAAATTTTATGCAATCAAAAAATGAGTTTGAATGTGCCAATATAGATGGTGATAGTGATGATGAAAAATAATGTGTAAATAAGGTAGGTTTAGAATAAATAAATAAATAAAAACAAGAAGATATGGATTTTTTTCAATTAAAGGATAATATTTTGCCTAGAGGATTGGTCCCATTGGAAGAGTTGCTTGATTTTGATGATGTAGCTAAAAAAACAAAAATTGAACCTACTGGAAAGGAAGTTGAGGACTGTAATATAGGAACTGAAAAAGAACCAAAGATGATTAAACTGTCAAAATCTTTACCTCCTGCTCAAAAACAAAAATACATAGAATTGTTTAAAGAATTTGTAGATGTTTTTGCATGGAGCTATAAATATCTAAAATCCTATGATACTAGCATTATATAACACAAAATTCTCATAAAAGAAGATCAGAATCCTTACAAACAAAAACTTAGGAGAATCAACCCAAATTTGATGCCTCTGATTGAAAAGGAAATAAAAAATATTTATGATGCTAAAATCATTGTCCCATTAAGATTTTATAAATGGGTGTCCAATTTAGTTCCCACCAGGAAAAAGATTGGAGAAATCATATTGTGTACTGATTTCAGAAACCTCAATAAAGTCTCTCTCAAATAAAACTATCCCTTGCCCAAAATGGACCATATTTTGCAGAAGGTAGTTGGATCCAGTAGAATTTCTCTGTTAGATGGTTTTTCTGGTTACAACCAAGTTTTAGTCCACCCTGATGATCAAAAGAAAACAACTTTTAATACACCTTGGGGCACTTTCATGTATGTGAAAATGTCTTTTGGTTTAATGAATGTTGGGGCCACATTTCARAGAGAAATGGATATTGCTTTTGTGGATGAACTTGGAAGATTCATCGTTATATACCTAGATGACATAACTGTTTTTTCAAAAACAGATGAAGAACACTTGCTCCACCTTATAAGAGTTTTTGAAAAATGCAGGAGATTTGGAATTTCACTTAATCCAAAGAAAACATTGTTTGGTATAGAAGAAGGTAAACTGTTAGGACACATCATATCCAAGGATGGAATTAAAATTGATCCTAGGAGAATTGAATCCATTCAAAAAATAGATCATCCCAGAAACATAAAAGAATTACAGTCTTTCATAGGAAAAATAAACTTTCTAAGAAGATTTATCCCTAACTTGGCAGAACTTCTCAGAAATATAACAAATATATTGAAAAATGACACAAAAATAAAATGGACCATAGAAGAAAAACATTCCTTTGATTAGGTGAAACAAGCCTTGACACAAGCCCCTGTGCTTATCATCCTTGATTGTACAAAACATTTCCTCCTATTCTCTTTTTCCTTTGAGAACATTATTGAAGTAGTTCTTTTGCAGAAGAACAGTGAAGCCCATGAGCAGCCTAATGCTTTCTTCAGTAAATCCTTGAGATATGTTGCATTGAATTATAACATCATGGAAAAGCAAGATTTTTCTTTGGTGAAAGCAATCAAATATTTCAAAGTATATATCATCCACTCACACATTATTTCTTATGTCCCAAATTCTGTGGTGAAAGATATTCTGAATCAAGACAGTTCTGATGGAAAAAGGGGTAAATGGATTGTTTTTGTCCTTGAATATGACATTGAGATCAAACCAACCAAGATTATTAAGGGTCAAGGATTGGATAAATTGATGGTTGAGTCCAACTTTCATGCTTTGGATATTAATTTTCTAGTTGCATTGGACGAACAAGAAGAGAAGGAGAC
>ML782982.1:0-17864 GCA_009831015.1 Picea engelmannii
CTTTCTATATTTTGGGTTTCCTAGTGGGAACCAGCCTCCTCAAGGTTTTGGTAACCAAATGGGTGGGGTATTTCCTTCTATGGGTATGCCAATGGGGAGAAATCCTTTCTTAGATCTTGGAAACTAGGCTAGCAGAGCCTTCCCATCTACCTCCATGCCCTTCAGGAGCGATCCATATCCTTATTTTTTTAATACGATGTATGGAGGAATTTCTCCTTATGTCTAGGCATAATTTAATTCCAACCAACAACCTGGATAGAAAACCTAAAATAATTACACACCTAGTGGTGGCTATGCCCCAGGAAACTCTTTTGTGGGTGCTAACCAAGAGACCCCTTTACCAAAGGGGATCTTGTGCTTTTCCTTTCTTTGAAAATGTTGGTACCCCCTTGATAACCACCTTGAACATTCTTAGATTGACTATGGGACTACTAGACTGGTCATGAACCACTCTGAATGTTTTGAATGCTCCTTATGCTTCACAGATAAGCACCTTATGTCACGGGCATCAAATTGATGTTGATCATTTTCCTTCTTTGTCAATGAGATCTACTCCTCCTCCTTCTTCCTCATTTAGTGAAAGACTAGCTACTAGTAATTAGAAGTATAAAAATAATAGAAAGAGGAAGAAAAAGAAGAATAAGAAAATACAAATGGAAAATTCACTAATCACTACAATTCATGTTGGGGGCAAGTAACCAAACACTATGAATAAGTTGGAAATATGAAACTAGCCATTGTAATTCATGTTGGGAGTGAGAATTTAGTCACTGCAAGTCATACTGGAAATAAGCAACTAGCTAATTGTTGGAGAAATTTCTATTTTTGACACACTAGTTCAGTGGGAGTAACACTAGTTTAGTGGGAGTTAACTGACTAGTTCGATTTTAGACTTTCTAATCTTAGACCATCACTATTATGCATGCATTCCTAATTATAGGATGTCATTTCCTATATGAGTGAAGATCACTCACTCATTGATAAGATCATAATATACATCGATTCTCATTCTTCATATTGTATCTCTCTTCCTTCTCTTGATAAGCTTTGTTTGTGTATGCGTTAGCTAGGTATCCTGTGTAGGTTTCCATGAAACACTGACATGGTATCAAAGTCGAGCTGCTTGGAGAAACCCAGATGATCCAGAAAAGAGTGAAAGAGTCCTTGAGTAAACCTAGTTTATGCAATCGTCACAGCCTATCCCTATCGAAAGGTGCAACGATTGGAATTGTCACAGCCTATCCCTGTCGAAGGGTGCGACGGTCGCACTCAAACTTAAGAAAAAATATTTTTTGAGGCATCGTCGTGGCCTATACACAACCAAGGTGCGATGTCGTTGCACTGTGTTCTTCATATGGGGTGCGACGATTTAGTTTTTGGCAATCGTCTCATTGTTTCCTTCACTAGGGTGTGATGATTCAGCATCATCGCACTTTACCCTTCTTTAGGGTGCGACGATTCAGCAACCCTCCAAAAATTGGTTTTATGTAGTAAAATAGTCATATCTCGAAATATGTGATCTAGGTCGGACTGAAATTTTTACCAGAGACGTATAACATAGGTATTCTCATGATCACCAAAAATCTTCAAAACCCACATCATATTTTAGAAGATATAGTTGTTTTATCATATATATATAGTTTCATAGCACCGTCAATCATATCTTGGAATCCACGATCTGGGTTTTCAGGATATTTTCAAAATCAATAGCAAGATGGAGGCGATGAAACTTCTTAAATCAAGTCTGGTGATAATAATCACACCATACAACTATTTTGAATGGAATCTGAAGGTTTCATTCCAACTCAAAAGAAAAGGATTGTATAATTTGATGATGGCGACAGAAACAGAACCTACATCAACGCTTGAGAAGACCAGATGGGCAAACCGTAAGGATGAGGCCACAGGACTACTTCTTGAGTTAATACCCACTAATCTATGGTTTCATGTTGCCACATGCAAGACTCCAAACGAAATCTGGACCACCTTGGAAGGACTCTTTGGAAATCAGGATGAGATGTGAGGTCATATGCTTGAGGTAGAGTTGAATACCTTAGACCCTAAAAGTTTTGATAATATACATAATTTTTTTACTAAATTTAAATATTTGCTATTGATATTGGGTGAATGTGGTATTAACAATTCTACACAAGAGAAACAACTTATTCTAACAATCTTGGCCAAGCAAGGACCAGAATACGATGTATATGTCTCCAATTTCTATTCTGGAAGATGTATTTTTTGAGCAAATTGGAAAATGCCTACGATGGATGAGTTCATTGAATCTCTCACACAAGAGAAGACAAAAATCATACATATGGGCCTCATCAAGGATCCCAAATCACATGCATGATGGAAAAGGATCATCCAAATAGAACGGGAAGGAGAAATAGAACAAGAAGGAGGGATATTCCAAACCCTTCAAGGATTCTTCGAGTTCCAAAGACTCTTTAGATTCCAAGAAGAAGAATAAGGGAAAGCAGTGCACTTACTGCAATAAACAGAATCATGAAGAATCCACATGCATGAAGAAACAGATTGATTTTATGGCGCGTGCACTTTAACAGAACAACCTTGGAAACTTCATTCCAGAGGGAATCAAGAAGCAGAAGGAAGAAGATCATGCTCTTAAGAAAGGCAATCATCATGCCTTGGTTTCAATTAATTCCTCATTTGATTCATGGATTATTTATTCTCGTGTATCCCATCATATGGCAACAAAAGAGGAAGTTTTCTCTTCTTTGAGTCCATGCTCAAGACCCCCTATTCTCATGGGGGATGATACTCCAATAGAAATAGCAGGAGAAGGGAGAGTGGAACTCCACAATGGCAGTTTTGAGAATGGTTTACATGTTCCAAAGATTTATATGAATCTTCTCTCAATTTATCAGATCACTCAGAAAGGTAAAAAGGTCGAATTTACATCCGATTCAGTTTCAGTAATTAACATGCATGATAATTCCATCATTGCAATTGGTGAGGCAGATCACAAGTCAAGGTTGTATAAATTCACTAATTTTTTTGATAATGAATCCTCTTTTCTACTTACACATAAGGATAGTAATTTGCATGCACCTCCAGTGCAACATGCAGATACTCTTGTGCTTCCATGAGTTCCAGACATTAGAGATGATGATTCCACACAATCAGATGCTACATATTCAGACAAAGATTCAAAGGATTATGTACATGCAAATGAGCAAGTAGTAAAACCAAATGAGGAGACATCATTGGAGCTTTAGCAAATTCCCAAGTGGGCATAGTCCACACTTCAGGCAGCAGGCAACCTTGCAGGGGATCCATTGGATTCGAGGAGGACTCGATCTCAACATGTGGATCCTTCTCATGTACTTTCAACTTATGAACCAGCGATGCCCATGCATTGCTATATGGTTCAATATTCTGATCCACATACCTATAGTGAGGTTGTTGGAAATCCACTATGGGAAGCATCCATGCAGGAACCCCATGATCTGCACTGGAAGGCTGACAAGTGCATCCTCAGATATGTTCAGGACACCATGAGTTATGGGATTCATTATGCAGCTGGTTGTGAATTATATCTCATAGGCTTCACAAATTCAGATTGGGTTGGTGATGGCACAGATCACAAGTCCACGTCTGGGTACACTCTCAGTTTGGGTTCAGGCCCAATTTGTTGGTCAAGTAAGAAGAAATCATCCATTTCTTTATCTTCCACAGAGGTCGAGTACAGAGGAGTAGTCAATTGTGTCATTCAAACACTTTGGCTTTAGTACTTCCTTACTGAGCTTGGTATCTTGTTTCAATGTCTGACTATCATATGGCGTGACAATCAGAGTACACTGATATTTTGCAGAGATCTAGTACAGTGACAGCGAAGCAAACACATTCAGGTCCACATGCATTTCATCGGAGATTTAGTACATGACAGGATCATTGATTTGCAGTTATGTCCTTCCTCTGAACAGACTGTTGACATATTCACCAAGACATTCACTGAGAAAAAGTTTCAGAATTTATGGGATCGTCTTGCAGTGAATAACACAGTTGCCTAGAAACTGCCATTTTCTTGTTTTGATACATTATCTTTTGAGGGGGGGGGTGTTGTTCCCACGTGGTTTTCCCTCTTTCCTCATTTTTTTTCAGTGTTCATTAGTTGCATTGTACATGAGTGCCTCATATGGCCTAGTTGTCAGGACTCATTTTTTACTCCATAGTGATGTTCAGGGGGGGTGTTGGAGAAATTTATATTTTCATCACACTAGTTCAGTGGGAGTAACACTAGTTTAGTGGGAGTTAACTGACTAGTTCTATTTTAGACATTCTAATCTTAGACCATCACTATTATGCATGCATTCCTAATTATAGGATTCCATTTCCTATATGAGTGAAGATCACTCACTCATTGATAAGATCATAATATACATTGATTCTCATTCTTCATATTGTATCTCTCTTCCTTTTCNTTCTAATCTTAGACCATCACTATTATGCATGCATTCCTAATTATAGGATTCCATTTCCTATATGAGTGAAGATCACTCACTCATTGATAAGATCATAATATACATTGATTCTCATTCTTCATATTGTATCTCTCTTCCTTTTCTTGATAAGCTTTGTTTGTGTATGCTTTAGCTAGGTCTCCTGTGCAGGTTTCCTTGAAACACTGACACCAATGTGAGTCAAGTTGGGGGAATGTCTCCAACCAATTCAATTCATGCTAGGGGAATTGACATTGCTAATAAATATAGATGAATATGATGCAATGTAACATTCCCCAACCCATATAATGTTTGTTACGTGCGAAATTACACACAAATTAAAAATGTTTTGCTAACTAATCATGTAGCTTATCATCTACATGAAAACATATATTTTTAACCATTTGTTGATACCATGAACTAGATGCATTTACATCATTCTAAAATAAATATAAAATGCAGCTAATAAACTCAAATATTGCAGCATATAAATCATTCTCAAACACAAACTTAATACACAACAATTAAACTCATAATGCAACATAGAAACAAGATAAGAAAAAAACTTATCTTTTAAAAATGGTTGTGCAACCAGCTGCTTGGGACGGATGTTCCACCCAACCATAGACTTGTTATTCTAAATCTCAACAACAAGTCACCCCTGATCTGGGATAGCAATCCACAAAAGAGGGTGGTCTCTCATTGTCCACTCACAGCTCAGATAATCCCACAACCCACTAGTATTCTCCTACAACTATTCTTATTTTCCACCAACTCTCTTCCTCTCGACCTACCCAACCCAAGGAATGTACCCCTTCACTGTTCTCAATCCATTGGGAATCCCATTTTTTTATCAAGGTCTCTCTGGCACAGGTAACCAGGAATCTCACTACTAAGAAACTCAAGGGAGACCAATGTTAGGAACACTACCAGCAAAACAATAGCAATTACTTGTTGTTATAGTGAAACTCACATAGGAGTTCACTCTTCAATCCTGACAACCTGTATTTTTAGTCTTCTTCTCCAAATGTTCTCTAGAATTCTCCCTCCATGGTTGCTCCAGCTCCAAATCTCGTATTCCATGTTCTCTACTTGTTCATGCAAAAATATGACTGTCTAAAATTGTTATAATTGCACATACAAATTTCATCTCTTTGGTTACTTCATTGAATTACACTCTTCCCAAAACTGATTGTACTCAGTCCCATGCTTCCAATAACTATGGGATGTGACTCCTCACACCCACCCTCTTACATGCATTCAATGATTGGGTTCTTTTATACTCAAGGGAAAATTGGAAGTTCAATACATAATGATAACAAAATTCAGGAATGTGGGTTGAATTAATAGACATGGGTAATCGCCCCATTGGACCCCTCCTACAAACCCCTAGGCATTCCCCTCTCTTGTGGATTAATCATCCCCAATCTCTTCACATGTCCCCTAGCAATTGGCATCACATTTTATTATTAAATTTCATAAATACACTTCGCATACACATCACTTAGCCACAACCATATGTTGTATCTACATTAAGAATAAATTAAACTAGGCATTATAGTGGGGACTTTACATACCCCCTCCCCTAAAATTGGGTTTCTTCCTTAGTGCACACTATGTCGATATACATGCACAAATTTACAATAAACCACATAATACTAAGAAATAAAAATTCTGCAATTTTACAACTCCGACAGCAATTCCAACCAAAATATCATGTTCCTCTCAACCCGTTGACCTAAGGAATGTACCCCATTCACTACTCTTATTCCATTGGGTTGTACCATTCTTTTATCAGGGGGGGCAGTGTAGGTTGTATAGGACTATGAGATGTGGTTTTGGAACTCTAGCTATTCAAAATGGAGTCTTTCATTCGTTATTTTGTTTTCTTCAAAATTGTCAAAAAATTGTGAGTATTCCTCTTGCATGGTTTATTCGTGCTCTCATGTAGCATATTTAGGACCATAGCATGTCCATTGAACCTTTACTATCCCTATAGAATGTTTTCCTTAGCACTTTAACTTTCTGGTCCAAGATGTGTACTAGTTCCACCCGGAAATCCCCTTCATTTTCCACCAGGATCACAGTTCAATCAATTATGTGGTTAGGGTTGGGAACATATTTATTTTATAATGATACATGAAATACATTATTCACTCTCATGGATGAAAGAAATGCTAGCATGTATGCAACTAACCCTATCTTTTCTAATATCTCAAAAGGTCCACAATGTCTTGTTACCAACTTTGGGCAACTTCCTAATCTTAGCGAACTTATTTTTGCCTTCACTTTTAAAAGCACGTGTTCACCCACTTTAAAATATTTAAAAACTCTATTCTTGTCTGCATAAATTTTCTTCCTGTCCTAGGAAGCCTTTGAATTATATTTAATCTTTTTCATTTTCTCTTCCATTTCCTTTAACAAATCTGGCCCAATGACAGCTCTTTCTATTGGGTTATCCCAATTCATTCGTGTGTTACATTTCCTACCATACAATGCTTCAAATAGGCTCATTTTCAATGAGACTTGATACCCATTGTTGTAATAAAATTCCACTAAGTGGATATAATCCTCACACTTTGATGGTTGGTCCATCACATACATTCTAAGCATGTCTTGAATTAGTCCTCTCTATTTTCACATCTAACTTTGGGTGATACATTGTACTGAGATTTAGATTTGTCCCAAAACCTTCAAATAGACCTTTCCAAAAATTGGATGTAAATTTTAGATCTCTATTTGAAATAATTATCTTAGGCACCCCATGTAGATTTATGCAATATTCGTTGTGTTGTAGATTTCTGCAATATTTGTTGCCTTGTAAATAATTATCTTAGGCAACTTCCTTCATGTATATTTTTGCAATATTTGTTTCCTTGTGTGTAGTCTTCACTGTAACAAAAAATGTTTCCTTGTGTGTAGTATTCACTGGAATAAAATGTGTTGCCTTGTGTGTAGTCTTCATTGGAATAAAATGTGTTTCGTTAGTCAATTCATCCACCACCACCATGATGAAATCATGTTGCTTCATTGTTATGGGAATCTTTGCAATAAAATAAATTGTAACTACTTCCCACTTCCATTCTATAATGGAAAATGGTTGTAACAACCCCGCTAGATGTATATATTTTGTCTTCACCTTCTAGCATTCTAGACATCTGCCTATGTAATTAGACACGTATTTCTTCATTTTGGGCTAAAAACATTGGCTTCATACAACTACAATTGTTTTTTGATATGATGGGTGCCCAACATATGGCACATTATCTGTTTCCCTCATCATTGTATTTTTAAGCTAATTGGAATTTGGCACATATACTTTTCCTTTGTACATGATAATTCCATCTTCTTTTAGCTCAAAGTCTTTAAATTTATGTTGTAAATTGCCTTCTTGTAACGTTTCCTTTATTTGTAAATATTGTTGATCTAAGTTTGTTGCTTCAATAATTTTATCTTTCATATAAGTCCTATACATGTTAATGGTTGCAATATGCATATATGTGCTCCCATGTTGAGTGCATCATCCACTTGATATTCTTTTCCTTTGATGTGCTTAATTTCAAAGTCATATTCATGCAAAAATTAAAGCCATCTAGTTTGTCTAGCATATAAGGTCAGTTTTATAAAAAAATGTTTCATACCATAGTGGTCTATCTTTAGCTCAAACTTCCTCCCTATGAGGTAATGTCTCCACATTTTTAATGCGTGAATAATGGCTGATATTTCTAGATCATGGGTAGAATAATTTATTTAATGTTCTTTTAATTTTTGGGACTCATAGTATACCACATGATATTTTTGTGTGATAACTCCACCAAGCCCTTCCTTGAATGCATCAGCGCACACCACAAAATCTTCATTTGGATCTGCAATCTTCAATATTGGTTCATTGTTCAATATGTCTTTCAAGTACTACAATCTTTCTTCACTCTTGGAAGTCCATTCAAATTCCACTCCCTTCTTTTGCAAAGAAGTGATTGGGATTCCAATCTTTGAGAACCCTTTTATGAATCTTCGATAATACCCTGCAAGCCTCGTTAATGATCTAACCTTTATGACATTTCTTGGCACTGGCCATCCTCTAATGGCCTCTATATTCTTATGGTCAAATTTATCCCATCTGCTAAAATAATATGCCCCAAGTAGTGAATCTTCTTTTGATTAAAGATCCACTTACTTAACATGGCATACAATTTATGCTCTCTGAAATATTTGAGCATCATTCATAAATCTTGATCATGTTCCTCTTCCAACTTACAATACATGAGTATATCATACAGGAATACAATTACAAAGTTTTCCATGTATTCCCTGAACACTCTATTTATCAGGCACTTGAAAATTTCCGGTGCATTTGATAGCCTGCATGGCACTACCATGAATTCATAATGCCCATATATTGTCATGAATGTTGTCTTGTTGATATCCTCTTCCTTTATCCTCACTTGATGATATATTGATCTCAATTCAATCTTGGAAAATATTCGTCCACCTTTCATTGGATCAAATAAATCATCAATCCTTGGAAAGGGATATTTTTTTATTTATGATGACCTTATTCAACTACCTAAAATCAATACAAATCTTTAAGGTTCCATCTTTATTCTTCACAAAAATAATTGGGGCACCCCAAAGTGACACACTTGTGCATATATACCCCTTCCTTAAAAATTCTTCAAGTTCCATCTGCAACTCCTTCAACTTTGTTCTTCCCACTTTTTATGGCATCTTGGAAACTACAGTATCTCCTGGCACCATATTGATAGAGAAATCAATGTCTCTCTTTGGTGGTAGTCCTTGAATTTCTCCAAAAACATCCTCAAAATCCCTCAAGACTGGATATTATTCAATGCTTGCCACTTTATCTTTGGCTTCCTCTTCCATATGGGCTGCAAAAATATGGCATCTCTTCCTAAAACTCTTTTTCAATTGCATAGTTGAAATTTCTCTAACAGCTACAGCTCTTGAAATGTATTGAACCTTGCCTTGCTTCCCTTCTTCGTCAATACACTTGATTGTCTTGTAATAGCAGTCCAAGACAGTGTTGATACCTCAACACACCCTTTGACATATCAAGTATTTCAATGAGAACCACTTTACCTTCCTTTTCATCTTTAATTTTGACTTAGCTTACTTACAGTTTGTGTTAGACTTTCTCTTGTTGATTTCGCTCAGTCAGTTGTGTTCCAATCCTAAAATAAATGATTATGTGAAATAGGAGAACGCATATGGTTTCAATTTGAAGCAAAAATAGGCTTGGGACTTAGATATTTTGTAGAAAAGATGAAAAACCATAAAAAAAACGTGTATTTTCTTAATCCCAATAGACAAGCATGTTGATCGTTGTTAGTGCATCGAGCATCGACCACCTTTGTGCACAAAATTAAAGACACTCGAATGATTCCACCAATCGGCGATGTGCATTGTTCATCAACATTAATCACTAGCTATTGCAAAAATTTCAAATAATCCCTCAACCCGTTGACACCAATGAAAGAACTACTGAACCATTTGTGATCGTTCTATGCAAGCATCTAATCAATCATGCTCGTTGATAGATAAAGTCTAGGTATGCCCAATTCTGGTTGTACAAGTGTCCACATCATCCGGTGTACATCACCCCATACTCCCACATCACTTGCTATGTAGACCTCAATACCACCACATCATATGACACATCACCAAAATAACCCCATATTGCCACATCATCTTTGACACGTCATCTGCCATGTCATCTCATATGGCTCTCTTCGAGTCTATCATTTTTCGAGGAATTCAATGGCAAACTTGGAAACACAGATGTTGATGAGAATGTGTTGATGCCTATGAAGTCTGTTATCACATATAGTTTTCAAGGGAAGAAGGTTGTCCAAGTTCTCTTCCTGCACAAGAAACGTATGAGCACAGCATGAAGAGCAGCTCATTTTGGGCTTAAAATACAAACAGACAAGTTGAATTTTGTTAGCGATGGAGATTCCAGGAGCATTCTAGATTAATGGCCCCCAGGTATTTAGGATTTCAAAATTGCACGAAGTATAGCGCCATGAAAAAGGATGAAGCCCGAAGTCTAGAAGCAAACCTCAGTCGTCGATGTGAAAAGGTAATATTTGATCCATTGATCTGAAGAGGGAAGAATTGATTCATTGATCGTAAATCCTCACCCAATATCACAAGATCAACATCCATAGTCCATTGTGAGGGCACATCGTGCTCGGGTGATAATTTTCTTGAGCGGTCCCGCAATTGAAGTCGTGGTTTGGAAAAATTAATACGTGGCAAAAGGTGGTCGATCATGGGCTCAAAAGTGGTGTGAACCCAAACCACCTTTGATCAGCCCCGCAATCGCTTGTTTATATAGCGTCCTATCCGAGATCAGTGTGTGGCCTCCACCTGGGCATTAAGCCGTGTTTCAATCCCAAGAAAAGGAAGTTAATGAAGTGAAGCGGCAGTTGAAACATCGTCTCACCACATAAATGGAAATCCATAAAGGATTGGCAGAGCAGATCGTGCCTCTGATAGGGGAATTCATGCGCAGTCTGATCGATAAGACACAAACGTATGGCATTGGATGAGAGGCTTGAGCACAACTCTGCTGGTAGTGGTGAACATTTTTTGAGTATATAGGAGTCATTTTGATAATTTGTGATGGTCAATGGTTGAGCTAGGCTCCCGTATTGTTTATGTAACAGGATTTGAGACTTCTGGTTTAATCTAAGTCAGCTTCTTTTCTGTCTTGTTTACCTCTAATGTTGGAGTGTCCATGATTGAAAGATTCACATGGATTTTTATGGTTGTATTGTAATGTAGGTTTGATTGCATTTCTGTTGTAACATTCTCCAGCCTTTTCTGAAACTTTGAATCTAAGAGGATCTTGTTTTCTAAGTTGTTCCTCCTTAGGCTGCTGGAAGACTGGATGTCCATAGAATACCTCTACATTCTTCTCTTTATTTCTTCCTCCTACTCACCCTTACTACAACTTACTGACTGAATTTAATCAAGACCTCACCTACTTGTGCATGTTGGTCCAATTTTCTGAGTTAGAACGATATTATCTTGAGTCTGCACCCATTCGAACCCCTTTAAATTTATTCATTGTGACATATAAACTAATGGGTATTGGGTTTACCTTCGATGCAATCCAGAGTTGAATTCTAGTGCTAACATTTCTGGTGTCCTTGTCGAGGAAGGAATTGAAGACCTTTCCCTGGGTAGAATGACAACGAACTTCTAATTCTGAAGATGCATCAGATATCAGAACCTTTGAAGATTGTGCTTGCACCTGGTGAATCCACTGAGGCAACTCCACTATTTCAGTGCGGTTGCTTCTAGCTACACCTGAAGCTCCCTGGGAGAACACAATGATCAGATCTGGTATTTGATGGTGAACAAAGACCAAACATACTCATTTTGCATATCATTCACCTGGAAACTCCATGATTAAAGAATTGATTGGCGACTCCACTAGTTTGAGATAGACAAAATCTTGGCTTGAAGGTTTGATCCTTTTAATTTCTCTGTTGTTCCTAGTTTTCCAAATGTTGCTCCTACTGTGGATCAGTGAGTTGATTTTTTTCCCATATTTAGAGAACACTGAGATGACAACCCTATCGAGCATTTATGTGAGTTTCATGAACTCATGCATCAGTGGGAGATACATCATGAGGATGTATTAATGAAGATGTTCATGTTCTCATTATACGGGGATGCTCATGAGTGGTATCGATCCTTTCCCCCTGCTAGCATCTCCTCCATGAGAGAGTTTCATGTAGCTTTCAATACTCAATGTCAAAAGTTTTATTCCTTTGAGTTAATTTGTCATAGTTGTTGTGAGGAATATAGATATGGTGTTCAGGACATAGTTCGTTCTTATGAAAGTTGTGAGGATGAGGGGTATACCTCGGAGGAATTGATAAATCTGGTAAAATCACTTTCTGGAAGAATGGAAAAATTGGAGGTAGATCGTGCTTGTTTCTCTTATGAAGGAGATGCAGAGGATATTTCGGTCCTTGAAACGAATGTTTTTTCCAGCCCTGCTTATGATGAAGAAGTGATTTCATTTCAAATATTGACCAAGAGTAGCCAACTTTTTATGAATATCCCAATGAAGAAGAGGAAGATCCAGAGGGATAGATTATCTCCTACCCAGAGCCTATCAATGAGAAACCATCACCCGGAACCAGTCAGCCTGCATCGACTGTTCACCCACCTGTGCTTACCAGATATATTCAACCCTATGTGAGCATTTGTGGAGCAGATCGGGTTGTCTGTTACAAATTTTCTGGAGTTTTCCACTCATTGTATGAGCCTGTCAGAAAGTACTTGGAGTGGCATTTCCTTCATATCTTGGAGCCTCCCAACTTGATCTCAACTTCAGCCTTTGGAGAGAATTTGAAGGATGTAACTGTTTTTCTATCATGGTTGCATTATTTGTTATTGATCACTGACAAAGTAAAAGAGATTCCAATCAATAATTTACTTGAATGGCTATGGTGGAAATTTGCTTTCACCTAGCACCATGTAAAAATCAATTAGTTTAGGATTGTACATAAATAATCTCCTGTGGAGCCCATGTGTGTTTATTTTCATTTTTTTTACTTATCGGCATGTATTCCTCAGCATGGTGTTTTTTTAGCATGACCCCATAGCCCAATGCATAAGGTGACTGGAACTGCTTGTTCTTGGCAGCTCGCAGGGAGCATGCCATCCCTTGTGGAGCCAAATGTTATCACATATAGTTTTCAAGGGCAGCAGGTTGTCCAAGTTCATGGCCTGCATAAGAAACATCTGAGTGCAACATGCAGAGCAGATCATTTTAGGCTTAAAATACAAACAGACAGGTTGAATTTTTTCATCAGTGGAGATTCTAGGATCATTCCAGATTAATGGCTCCCGGGTATTCGAGATTTCATAATTGCACGAAGTATAGCGCCATGAGAATGGTCGAAGCCCGAAGTCTCGAAGCAGACCTCGGTCGTCAATTTGAAAAAAGAAGATCTAATCCATTGATCTGAAGAGGGGATATTTGAGCTATTGATCATAAATCATCACCCAAGGTCACAAGATCGACGGCCACAGTCCATTGCGGGGGTGCAACATGCTCGGGCGATTATTTTCTTGAACGGTCCCACAATTGAACCCATGGTTTGGAAAAATGAATACATGGAAAAAGGTGGTGGATCGTGGGCTCAAAAACAGTGTGAACCCAAACCACCTTTGAGCGGCCCCGCAATCGCGTGTTTATATAGCATCCTATATGAGAGCAGTGTGTGGCTACCCCCTGGGAATTAAGCCATGTTTCAATCCCGAGAAAAAGCAGTTAATGAAGTGAGGCGGTAGTTGAAACCTTGTATCACTGCATAAATGGAAAGACATAAAGGACTGGAAGAGCAGAGCTTGACTCTAACAGGGGAAGGCATGCGCAAAGGAAACTGCATGTGTAGTCTGACCGAGAAGACACAGATGTATGGCATTGGACGAGAAGCTCGAGTGTGCCTCTACTAGTAGTGATGAATATTTTTTGAGTATATAAGAGTCATTTTGATAATTTGTGATGGTCGATGGTTGAGCTAGGCTCCCGTATTGTAAACTTTTGATGAAGCTTCTAGTTTTCTGGTTATGTAACAAGATTTGAGACTTCTGGTTTAATCTAAGTCAGCTTCTTTTCCATCTTATTTACCTCTAATGTTGGAGTGTCCATGATTAAAAGATTCACGTGGATTTTTATGGTTGTATTGTAATGTAGGTTTGATTGCAGTTATGTTGTAACGTTCTCTAGACTTTTATGAAACTTTGAATCCAAGAGGATCTTGTTTTCTGAGTTGTTCCTCCTTAGGCTGTTGGAAGACCGGATGTCCATAGCAGACCTCTACATTATTCTCTCTAGTTCTTCCTCCTACTCACCCTTACTACAACTTACTGACTGAATTTAATCAAGACTTCACCTACTTGTGCATGTTGGTCCAGTTTTCTAAGTTAGAACGATATTATCTTAAGTCTACACCCATTTGACCCCCTTTAAATTTATTCATTGTGACATGTAAACTGATGAGTATTGGGCTTACCTTCGATGCAATCCGAAGGTGAATTCTAGTGATAACAAAGTCCATAATTCATTGATGCATTATGTTTCTAGTTGTGAAAAATAACAAGATAGGTCTCCCTGTTGATGATCGATGCTTCATCGGCATCGGCCTTTCACATTCCAAAAATAGGCCTTTCCACACATGAAGGATCTTGCCAATGTTTGAACTCTTTGGAGGAAATTTTGAATCTAAGTTGTTTATTTTGTACTTTGTTTTAATCACGGTCATTGAAATATTAAACACAGGATCAACCGCTCACGAGGTTTTACTATAAAATTGCACCTACACCCGATTTTATCACCACACATTGGCCAATTAGATCACTCCATGACAGATCTAGCACTCTCATTCAACATCTTAGGTGAAAACTCACATGCCACACCAATGTACAAATGCACGTACTTGATGCATCAATATTCTGAAAATATATTATGTGCCAATGAGAAATAAAAAAATTTAACACAAAATATCATCATGATCGGTGATGGATAGTCAAATGGGAGTTAGCTCGAATGAATGAATACTTCAAAACACCGAACCTTGATGGAAGAAACCATTGCGCACAAAACCACTACCTTTTGAAAGTGCCAATGAACTAAGTAACCAGATTCTTGCGCCATTGTTTGAATTAATACATTAACTTTGAGCATGTCATGAAGGTGGGAGCATTCAAGCCTAAAATATTTACACGATCGTATTGTAACTCAAGGTTTAACTTTCGAATTTTACTGATAAAGAGCTAGGATATATGAGCTTGAATGTTTCTTTGTTTAGGAAATATTACCATCAAGTTTTCAAGAAATCTTATACAACAAAGAACGTCTTGAGACCAGATGTTGTACACATTGAAACTGTGTTATTTCCAAATTCATAGTGTTGTGACCAGAACTGGTAAGTGCTAAGTTTGATTTCATGTTTCTTCATCGGGTATGCATTTCAATTAAATGAATTTTTCTATTTCTCAAACAATCTAAATGAATTATAATCTAATCGATGTAGTTTTTGCATAGAAAATGCCTCCAAGAAGACCTACTACTCTGCAATCCATGAAAATGCCTAAGGGAAAGGATGTTCTGATAGGTGAAGCATCCAACTCAGTCATTGCTGAGGGAAATGAGAAAATGCCTAAGGTGGAGGTTGTAATTCGACTTCCATAGAAGAAATTTTTCATCCATCCACCATTATATAAATACACAGAGTTGAGAATTGATTCTAAGGTATTGTTGCCTCCCTAGAATGGTCTATCCAATAAAATTAAACACTCGTATTTCCCATAATTCACAGCCCACAATAGTTCAAAAATTAGGGCCTTGGATGACCAGGTGTTCCCAAACATAAAACACTCCCTATTTTACATGGTGGCCACTAGATCCCCTATATTACCTTATGCAAAGGCCTTGGAATGGATTATCAGCCACACAGACGCATCTAAATGCTTGGTCAGTGATGAATAAGGACTGTGTGTAGGGGTTTTCCTACCTGTAGAAGTGAATAAATATTATAAGTTCAGGGAACCAGAAGTCAAGATAAACATTTTTTTGTAGTAACATTATATGAAAAACATGATACCAAAAAATTGTTAGCATCTCGGTGGAAGTAAGATAGGAAATTCATAAATCGGATTGCAGGATGGTATGGGACAACAAACCTATGGGAACCCTACATGTACTTGATGGAATTAATCTGTGCATTATATGGGGAAAAGGATTGTTCTATATTCTCGGAAGCTTGGATTCCTTTGGCATATATTTTGGCAATATCAGGAATCATTTTGAACTGGGGAGATATTATATCCAAACAATTGAGAACTAGTATAGAACAAGACCAAAACCCTCACCCGAGGATGTACCTTCCTTTTATATGGCTTCCTATTTATTATATGTAGTGTGCCCAAGAAATTTTTTCTCAGAAATGGGCCTGAGTTGGCATGTGTATGAGCTCTTTGTACATGTATTGTAATACCCCTAGGTCGAACCCCAATTGTAAATGTAAATACAAATGTACTTAAGTTGGTGAGTTGTTTGATATCATTTTTGTATTCACCTTCCATGGTATAGTGCACACATGTACTGTGCACTAAAATGATGAATTGTGCACATTCCAGAATACCACATGCAGCAAACTTAAGTGTGCGCAATTTTGAGGCCAGAGAGCCTTTGTGTATATGTTGTGTTTTGAGGCTAGTGAGATAGGATGCAGAAAGGATAGTATATTTGTAAATGTAAATGTAATCACACGCAAATATTAATGAAAAACACATCACTACGGCAGACCAACCATGTAAAAGAGTATGGGGGACTAAAGGGGGATAAAAGTTAAGGATAAGGGCTAAGCTAGGGAGCTTAAGCCAAAAAGGGATATTATATTAATATTACTTAAAGTATAAAGTATGGATAATTATTTTATCCTAAGTTCTAAGGATGGGGACAAGTGAGCCAAAGTAGTTCTCAACATGACAAGTGTCAATATGGGAACGTGCATACATATAGTTTGGACTTAGTTCATTTTCCATCATTCCATCATCATGCACTCACTCATGCAGTTGTCTTTTGTACCTTCATGTCATTGTACCTGTACCCATACCCATACATGTACATGTACTTGGTTAGCTTAGGAGTTGGACTGAAGAAGCGGGTTGTCAGGCCTGTGGGATATTGAAGAGGTGGGTTGTCAGGCCCATGAGAAATTGTCTCTAGGTGAGAGAATTGTTGGGAATTGATTTCATGAATGTGACAAACTGTAGCTACAGAGCTCTGAGACTTCTTCTCCAACCTATTGTTGAAGCCCCAGAAAGGAAGTGGGACAGTCGAAGTACTTTTGAGTAGAGAAGAGGTACACTTCCTGGGGTGGGACGGGAATGTGGGGAATGAGGGTATGTAGGCTCTTAGTTCGATTTTGCACCTGTGACATAGTTTTTCCTACGGTCTGAGATTCATCAGTCTGGTTAGGAATCCATTTACCCGGGTGGAGTTTAATCCCAGCTCGGGAGTGACCCACTGCTGAGAGTCTTGAGCAGCGTGGTCTAAGGTTGGGAGGAACATGGAAGGTCTGCATGCAGTTGGTGATATTTTTACCAAGATAAGTGTCCATTTTGTATTAAACTACATGTTGCATTATTATGTATGTGTTTATTTTTATGGGTTTTTCCTATGTGTGTTGCATATGTATTTTTATTATTATTCTGTATGAACCTATGCATTTGTAGAGTTTATATATGTTTTAATTTTGTATACAGTTCGAAATTTTTATGTGTCATAGCCCAGTTGGATGTTGGGGATGCTATAATATGGTATCAGAGCCCCAGTTTTCAACACTG